>RJWJ010047111.1:0-10767 GCA_004363605.1 Indri indri
GAGAGGTTCCAGACCAAAAAGTAGCCTATTTAACTTTGTTTAATTCAGTATTTTCCAAGTTTATTTATTTACGAAAACACATTTTCATGGCCTAGATGCTAGCATCACTTAGAATAGTACTCTGGGAATACCAATTTGAAGAACTTGCCAGTAAGCGATGTGTTTAGACAGGTCAAGCAGGGACACTGACAGTTTCCATTTAAATGAGAGAGGCGTTTAATCTAGACATCAGCAGAACCGACAGTGTGGGTGCCCTGGCCAGACGGGAGGTCATTACAGAACTTCAGACAGGCGGTGAAGACAGCCGGGACTAGATGAATTGGTGTCTGAACCAGAAAGGCAGGGAGCAGGAGCAGATCTGGAGGACGAGGGGGAGATGGCTCGAAGCAACTGGGACGCGCAGCCTGGAAGCCTGAAAATGGGAGGAGGAGAGTGTTTTAGGAGACGGTTTTAAATACTGACTGGGAGGCGTGTACCGGGCAGCCGAGGCACCCGGCTGGCCTTCAGAGGGAAAAACTGCGGGGAGCGTCACGGATCTGGTCGTCCTCTGCGTGGGTGGAGATGATGGTTAAAGACACACGACGAGAAAGTGCAGCCACAGAAAGGAGTGGGAAGAAAAGGTGACTGAGCTGCCAGCGTGTGCAGGACTGTGGGGGACACGCACGCCGCTGGTGGAAGGAAAGCAAGTCTGGTGGAAAAGGCAGGAAAAAAGCCATGAACACCATAATCGCATGAGCCAAAAGGGACAGTTCAAGGAGAAATTGGTCAACCATGTCCACAGAGGGAGAGGGGACAAGGCGGGATGACAGAGTGCCCTTCTGTGACTTCTGAGAGGAATTTTGGGGACGGCCGGGGCAAAGCCTGATTGCGGGGAAGCGAAGGTGGGTGGGCGGAGAGGGAAGACTCACTCCAGAGTCAGAGGCTGCCTGTTTCTTCTAGGAATTAAGTAATAAAAGCAACAGAAGGGATTCCATGGACATTTGCGGGAAAAGGCATTTCATCGAAAACCTGCTACGAAAAGGGACGTGAGAGCAAGAGCTGAAGGCGATGCGACAGTGAAGACGAGGAGAGGAAGGCGGGGAGGAGGAGGACGGGGAGATGCTGAGGAGGCTGAAGGGGCGGGCAGGGGAGGGCCCAGCGGGGCAGTTGCCCCGACAGCGAGCGGAGAGGAGGGAGAGGGGGCTCTGCAGGAGGTGGCGTCCAATGGCCCTCACCTCCTCGTGAGAGAGGGGAGAGGCATTCTCGTCAGAGGAAGTGGGGTGGCCACTGGTGCTACGGAGAGGAAACGGACCCCACCGTCATCAGGGTAAATGCATCTTACACCTGCAGGTTTGGCAGCACGGGTCTCTGTCTGCTTGTCTGTGCAAAGGGGGCAGTGCCCCAAAGGCACAGCCCACACGTGATAAATGCAAACACGCTTGTTTGTAAATGCTCGATAAATGTTAGTTTCTATTTTCCCACCTGTCTTTCCTTCTTTCTTTCCTCCTTCTTCCCTCCTCCTCCCTACATTCCTTTCCTCTCCCTTCCTATCATCCTCTTCCCTCTTTTCTGCATTCTTTCCTTCCACAAAGAGGAAAAGGTCGGAGTGTGCACCTCTGTCAATATTGCAGGGAGTGAATTGGTGACAATTTTCATCAGTCTTTCCCCACATTGCAGCCCCCAACCAAACCCACACAGCCACTGAGATGTCCCGTTGCCTCCCCCTTGTATTTCCTGCATGTTTACACATGGCCTTTTTGCTAACTCAGTGAAATTCCAAAATGCAAAGCCTCCGAGTATGCTTAATTACATCACAGCTACCCTGCTGCCTTCGGGAAGAATCCCAATAAAATGTTCCAGGCAAATTAAAATCCATTCTCCTTCTAAAGACTTCCCACAAAGGTTGATTAATAATTCATTCTGGTCTTTAATAACTGTCTGTGTTAAAAAATCATTTCTATAGATCCTCTAAATCCTATATGCTGCCGTGGGAGTGGGTGCCTTTGAATAGCTGTGGTTAATTACCAATTTCTACTGAGGTCATTCGACCAATTATTATTTATCAAATGTGTGACCAGTTCACAGATCAAGCTGAGTCCTCTTCTACATTTTATTTCTTCTCTTTCGACAAAAGTAATTGACACAGTATCACACGAGGCATCTAAACTCTGTAAGTCTGCATGAAATTCTGATGCACACCTCGGCTGAACTCCCCAGGGTTTGTTGAGAGTCAGTGGCTCATTGGCATAATTCTATGTGAAGAAAAGGCAAAATGCCAGTTTTCCAGATTTACTCAACATTTACTGCTTGCCAAATCCTGTGCTGTTCACTAGGGCCACCCCGCAGTCCTTCTCCATATATCGTCAGTCAATGAATAAAACAAGAAAATGAATTATTCTGTTGAATTCAGCCCAGCTTGGGATGGTATCCATTGCTTTTTGGAAGGTAAAGAATTAGAGACATGTTGCTTAAACTTTGACAGTCTTCTCAGCTACCATCTGCAGGGAACAGGGATACCATAGGACAAAAGGTAGCTCGTCTGTGTGCTGGGTAGGTCAGGGGCAACTTCATCCAAATCCCAGTTTTTTGCCTGAGTTCTGCACAGTGAGCACCTGCTTTTTGTTGACCAAAGTCTTGTAGCCGTGTTTTGAAACACCGTCCACACTCTCCATTTGTTTGTTGTACTTTGCCACATTCTTGGCATGACCATGGCAAGGAGATCAATGTACAGAACTGCCTCGACTTCCCCCTAAACTTGCACTGTCCGATTGTGGCCCAAGCACTCCTGCCCCTGAGGCTGTCAGTGATCCCTGCACCTGGGCTGTACGCTCACCATCGGGTCCACCTATTAGTCCAGATGCTGCGTTTCTGATGAGCTCCCAGGTGATGCAATGCTGCCAGACTATGGTGCACATTTTGAGACGTGAGCTTCCAGATGCTCCAATCATCCTAAACAAAATGAATGTACATTTAAGACACAAGCCATTGAAATACATTTTTAGGGGCTATCAAACATGTTCATATAAAAATTCATCTTTCATGCTGAAACTTAGCATCACATAAATCATCTTTTTTTTGTTTTTGTTTTTTTGAAAGAATTTCTGAGATATTCTAGGATGGTGGTGCTCAATGCTAACTACACGTTACAGTCCCCTGGAAAGTTAAGGGGGGAGGAAGACTTTTAAAAATGTAAATGGCCAGCCAGACTCCTATGAGTTGTTAAATTAAAGCAAAATATCTAGGGCTGAGACAGAGGCTTCACCTGGTGAAAGTTCCCAGGTGACTCCATGGCAGTAGCACCTCATTTAACCTTTGTGCACGACATGGCAGGTATTAATACTATATGCTATGTATCAGATATTAAAAGCAAAGTAATTTCCCAGTGTTAGTTACCCAAAACTCCTAGAAACTGGTAAATTTTCTCTTAATATTTCCCAAATTATGCTTTTTCCAAAACCTGCCTCCACTGATAGGGGAACCAGGGAAAATTTTGCCTGGAAATCCCAATATCTAGTTTTGCCACCGATGAGTTGGATAAAATAAGTAAATTGAATTATTATAGCTTGTGTTTTTTTAATCTTGCAATTTTCTACTTCTTAACATTATTTGAAAATCCTTCCCTCTCCTTAGAAGAAAGATACTAATGTTAAAAGGACATCACTGATAATGGGTCGGAATGTGCACTTCAAAGGCTTCTCTAAATGATCCCAGGAGGCAGTTTTGCAGATGACTAAGTGTATTGATCCCTGCTCTCTTCTTAAGTTGAGCCAGGAGCCCTTAAGTGAAATGCGACATAGATGAAGGCAATTAGAACAAAAGGATGAGTCACCGTTCTGCTGCCAGACCTTTGGGACAAGAGCAACATTTTGCTTTTCTGCTGCAAGAGGAGCTAGGGTAACCTGAGAGAAGAAGAGTATTGATGGGCAGAGACCCTGCAGTTCCGCTTCTAGGTACATACCAAAGGGAGTTGAAAACCCAAACAAGTACAGGTACATGCACGTTTATAGCAGCACTAGTCACCATAGCCAAAAGGTAGAAACAGCCCAATATCCAGCAAGAGATGAATAAATGAACAAATTCCAGTATACACACACAATGCAATATTATTCAGCCTGGTAAAGGAATGAGGCACTGATACACGCTACAATGTAGATGAACCTCAAAAACACTATGTCAAGTAAAAGAAGTCAGAAAGGAAAAGTTATATAGTGTATAATTCCATTCATATGAAATATACAGAATAGATAAATCAAGAGAGACAGAGTGCAGATTGGAGGTTGCCAGGGGCTGGAGGGAGGGGGAGGAAATGGACAGAAGCTGCTTAGCGGGAAACAGGCTTGAGTGACAGAAGTGTTCGGGAACTAGATAAAGGTGGTGGTTGCATAACACCGTGAATATGCTAAATGCCACTGAATTTTTCATTTTAAAATGGTTAATTTTATTATGTGAATTTCAATAATTTTTTTTTAAATATAGAAAATGTTTGGTATATCTAATGGTAATAAGGCTATGGAGTAAAATAAATCTGGGAAGAAAGACAGGCAAAACTGGTGAGAGCAATATTTTTAAATAGGTGGTTAGGGGAAGGCATCTCTGCAAAGCTGAATTTGAGCAAACTCGAAGGGACGAGGGAGAGAACCATGAAGACATCTCTGCAAAGACCACTCCAAGCAGAAGGAACCAGGAGCACATGCTGCCCAGGGAGGGAGGGTCACTGAATGGCTCATGCCTGCCAGATACACCTGGACTCTTAGAGGCCCAGAGGGACTTGGAGGCTCTTGTTGTGGGCTGGAAACCAAGGAAGTGCAGAATGAAGCACATAGAGGTTAGTATAGTGGGGAAAAGGAGAAATAAAGTAAATTATATGCAGAGCATTGGATTTTAAGTTCTATTATAAATTGGGTTATGACACTTTTATAGTGTAATTAAAACTTATTACCTAAGTGCTTTAATAATGACCAAATAATTATAGAAATAGCATTATTACATTATAAGAATTTTGATATGTGTTGCTAATTTACCATGTTTATTGGAAATCAATCTCTTCAAAAGACTACAACAGGAGCAAAAGATTGCAACAGGGGCTTCACGGATACCTCTGGGGAAGTTCCTAAATGGAAGCCCAGGGTTGTAGGAATCACTGACAGCAGACCCTCGAACAGCCACAGAAACCCAGCCCCACAGAGGCACAGCATGTGTGTGCAATATCATGTTAGTGAGGTTTTCCCAGAGGAGCAAGAAGCAAGTTCCTCAGGCTGTGGAGTGGGGAGAACAACGGGTTCAACAACAGGTCCCGACACTCACTACCTGTGTGCTGAAGGAGCTCAGGAAATTTCACCCCAAAATATGACTCCCTGGTATTCTGAATTAAGGCCCTTAGAGGTTAACACGCTCTTGAAAAAGAACAATAGACTTCCCTTCCTGCCAGGGTAGGAACTAGTAACGCGGGATGAGAAAGAATTCTCGACACAAAGATTAGAATGGTTTCAAGGAAAGTTTATTTTACTTCCCAAAGGTGGGAAGGGCATGACACAAGAGAAAAAAAGGAGAAGTGTCGGCAGGGAGGATAAGCAGTTTGGGGTTTTTATGGGGACGAAGAGAAAGAAAAAAGTGATGGTTGCCAACTGATAGCGAAAAGCAGCCATGTCTGTTTTTCCCTTTTTTTTCCCTTTTCTCTGTGAGGCTGGCTCATCAGGGTCCTTGGAATCTGGTCTGGCAGGAACCGGGGTCCACACTTCTTCTACCTGCTCAGTTCTTTTCAAGTGCTATGAAAAACAAACTTTCAGAAACAGTGAGTTAGGCCAGAAAGGTTTAATCTTACAAGAGGCTGTTGTGTATTGTGATCATCTCTTCAAAGGGGCAATTATGTGCTGTGAGTTTCTCCGTTTTTTCCTGTTAGATTATTTTTCTCTGTTAGATAGTTTATTAGCAAGGCTCTCCTATCAGTTTCCCTTCCTGTTATTTCCATATATTGCAGGAAAAATATGATCAAGAATGCAACCAGACCTGGCCCAAGTAATTTTAAACATAATAGCATCTCTCAGGTAAATTTACAAGTCAATCTGTTTCCACCCATCATTTATCCTCCCTAGCAATGCTTATTGCCCCTAAACAGAATTGCCTGTACTCCTCATCCCCCTCCCCTCCAAAAAGACAGTATATCTGTATAAAAATAGGTATAAAAATACATGAGAATGACCTGATTCAGCTCCTGAGGGTTGATGTGATATGTTTGGGGAATGGCTATGTTCAAGATAGCTTTGAAATCTAAAAAGTGTTTTGTTTCTAAAACCAAGCAAACAAACACAACTGATTACATGGTAATTCATACTGTTAGCCAGGTTTGGGGATTTGTTGTATTTTGTTCTTAATTGCTTAACACTTTACATACTTCCCCAACGTGTTGTGAAGAGGAGCATGTCTCCGCTCTGCACCAGGAGGCCTGCCCAGGCAGCTCCGTGGAGCTTGGAGCATAAGGGGTTTACTAGTGGCAGGGGCAGCCCTGGGTCTTCCATGTTCTGTTAAGCTAGCGGGGCTGGACCAAGGTGGAACCTGCTGGCCAGCCTGGGAAGTCCCTCCCGTGACCCCAAATCCTAGTCACCAGCTCATTCACTATGGTTTGGTTACACAGAGATCACTCCAAGAACCTCCTAGAACTTGCTGTTTGTGACAATGGCAACATCAAAAAGCAGCAAGCAGAAAGTCTCCTGCACCATAAAAAGAGTCAAAAAACAAAAAAAAATATCCCTGCCCCAGAGTGTGTTGAGTTGGGAAGATGACAAGGTGATGGACGATCCTTGGGGATCACAGCGGGACCCTAGACTGAGCAGATCAGAGACACCTGTGCCATCTGTGAGGGCATTTGGTGGGTTTGCCATGGGAATAAAAAGCCCCTTTGGGTGTCTCTGAGCTGTAACAAATAGGTAAGGCACACCCCAGCAGCCTGCTCTGTCTGGGAGGCAAAACAGATGTCAAACTCCAAAGACCATAAACCTTCAAAACTCCCCTAATCCATCCATTTGATATCCCCCCCTCAAAAAAAAAAAAGAAGGAGCAAAAAAATTTAAATCTCTTCCATTTTCAACCCTAAAACAAATCACCTAAGAGGCTTAGGGTTAGTGTTAGGCCCACTGAAATACAAAAGACCATATTTATCCCAAAAGCACTGAAACCAAGGTCCTGTCTTCTTTTGTCCCTCACAGGAGGGGGCAGAACATGAAACACGAAGGGTAGCCTGGTAATTGGCACCAGGAGTTTCGTTTTGGGGCCACTAGAAGCTCCCCTTTCACCACCTAAGGCCAGATTTGCACCAGGGCCTCATATCCCAAATGTCACTTCAAGCAAATCACTTAGTCTCTCCCCCGTACCCAAAACATGTGCTGCTGAATTTTCTCATTGTGAAAATTCCATGGTGCCCAATGAGGCAGTAATATGTGCTGTTATTGTTGTTATCGGAATCATTACTGTTGCTATTAAATGGTGATGTGTGCTAGGCACACTGTTCTTGGCATGATTTGTCACGTTTAATCCTTACAAAATCCCAATAAGGTGGGGATAAGTATCATCTCCAGTATGCTGATAAGGTGGGAGTGAAAGGTGTTTGAAAATCATAGAACAAGGGCAAGATTTGTGTTTAACAAGATTCAAAGGACTGCAAATCTCTACTCTGGTGTGATCTGCCCACACTGGCTCTCTTTTCACTGACAGTGCCAAATCGAGGCACACGCTACTCCCCCAGCCCCGTTCCCCTCAGACCTTTCACACTCGGACTCCAAGTTAAGCTCCTCGAACACCTCTCCTCCCACCCCTAAGCAGAGCGGGCTGGGCCCTCCCCAGCCCCAGCTTTTCAGGTCACGAAGGCCCTTCAGTTGGGACCTGGCCTTTGGAGTCTCCCACCCCCCACACTTCCCAGTGCCAGAGCCAGGCCTTGTGCTGCCCAAGTCCCACCCACACCCCACCCTGCAGCCCACCCCACGCCTTCCTGGAAGCCTTGTTCCTCTGCCCTCCAGGCTCAGCTCCCATAAAACCTTATTTCCATAAGTTATTTTAAACCCCACTCCTAGAATACCAAGAATCTAGGCCAAAAGCATTTCACTTCTTAGTTGATTTACATTGTTTTCCAGTTGTTTCCTTTGAGTGTAGTAACATCCTGAATCCAGGACTCGCAACTCATGTTTCTGTACTGAGCACAGAATCAGGACTTCGCGTGTCCAGGAACAGCACTGGGGGAATTCCAGGCCTCACTGTGACCTAAGAGGGAGGATAGTTGTTGTAGCAGAAAATCATAACGGGTTGGCTCAGAAAAGCATCCATCCATACTCACTCCCGCAACAAATGCTTGCTACCCGCTGGCTTTAAACACCACCAGCATGCTCATCACACCCGTCCTCGGAACCTCGGCGTCAGCTGCCTAGTAGACGCTCAAATTGTCCCAAACTGAACGATTTCCCCTTTGCACACCCTCCCACTCCTAAGTTGATCTTCTTGCAGCTTTCTCCCTATCAGTAAATCTAATCCCCTTTGTGCATTCGAAAACCTTGAAGTTGTCCTTCACTCTCCTCTCTGTCTCTCTCTCTCTGTCTCTCTCTCTCTCTGTCTCTCTCTCTCTCTCTCTCTCTCTCTCTCTCCTCGCCCAACCCAGGTCTTCATTTCCAGATGTGTCGTCCAACTGCTGCTGCCCCATCACCCGTCCCCGCCCACCTGCAGTGTTCATTTAGCCTCTGGCCTGCTTCCCTGCGTTTATCACCCACCCCTGATGTCCGTTCTCTGCACGACCGCCAGAGACACCTTTCAGTGCAGAGTCCAGTCCAGCTCACCTTCCACGGAGTCCCACCACCCTCCCCAGAAAAGCTGAAGTCCCCTTTTCGGGGCCTCAGGGCAAAGGAGGAAAAATGGTAGACCTTCTCATCTCAAAATCCGAATTTCCTGAATATATTGATTTGTGAAGTGTTTTGATATCAAACACCTAGTTCTAGAGTGTTACAGAGGTTTAACTATTGTGATTCATTTACTTATTCATCCGTGTAATCTATGATGCCACGAACTGCCCTGGAAGCCAGGGATCTGGTGACAGACAAGATGTACTCTTGCTCTTTGAAGCACTTCCAGCCTTACACTTAAATAGGACATCTGGGCCTAGGGCCCTGCTCCCTCGCTGATAGCACTTACCACTTTCCTGGCTTGCTGGGCTCTGGCCAGGCCCTCCTGCCGGTCCTCAAAGGTGGTGAGCACCTGCCCTCGTCCAGTCCCGCCACACAAACACCCCTGGGTAGAGCCATCCCCACCCCGGCTCCCCGACTCCTCCCCAGCCTTGCCCTTGTGACAGTAAATAAAATGTAGCAGCTGTTGGGACACCCCGAATGCTTCAAGCCTGAGAGAAATGTGACTGCGATCTGAGTCACATACTGTTACAATTTCTGTTTCTCAGATTATAGATTAACTCGCTTTCTTATTTTTCTTGTTCTGTACAATGACTAGAGAGAATTCAACAACATCAGAAACAAAAACCTCCTGCCTCCTTAATTAACGATTCTTGTTATAGATTAACTTCCCCCTCATTGCCCTTCTTTGCTTAGAATACAGGACAAAAAGGCCTTGACTGCGACACCCTCTGTATGCAGTGTCAGATATACCCGTCCCGACACCCTCTGTGTACAGTGTCAGATATACCCGTCCTGACACCCTCTGTGTGCAGTGTCAGATATACCTGTCCTGACACCCTCTGTGTGCAGTGTCAGATATACCCATCCCGACACCCTCTGTGTACAGTGTCAGATATACCCGTCCTGACACCCTCTGTGTGCAGTGTCAGATATACCTGTCCTGACACCCTCTGTGTGCAGTGTCAGATATACCCATCCCGACACCCTCTGTGTGCAGTGTCGGATATACCTGTCCTAAAGAGAAGCACTGCCTATAACCCATCAAATTGCTGTAAGTACACATAATCTGGTATGAAAAAATGTTGTAATCTTGCTAAAAACCCCTCTGTCTCTGCCTATACAAATGAAACCTGACCTTCCCCACTTCAGACTCTGACTCCACTCCGTGCAGTTGTGTTTCAGGGGGGTCGGGGGGAAGGACTACCCTCAAACTTTGTGCTTGAATAAACTCTGTTTAAATTAGATTCTGACTTTTTGATTATTTTCAGTTGACACTCACATTCACAGCATCCATCACTGCCTGGCTCACACACACTCGTGTTTATCTACACGCATGTCTGTGCCTGTGTCCATACTTACCTCTACGTGCATGCGTGTGTCCACACCTACTCACACACACACACGTAGGTGTATTTATTCTATACACACATATGCCATGTACATGCTTGCTTATTGTGTTTCTCTTCCCTTTACAATGTAAGCTCTACGAAGAAACTTCGTTTCTTTTGCTCACTACTTCATCCTCGGGGCTTAGAGCAGGTTCTGAGACACGGCAGCCTCTCGGTAAAAAGCTGTAGAGACAGAGGGAGACAAAGACAGGGGAGAAAGAGAGAAAGAGAAAGAAAGGAAAAAAAAGAAAAGAAAAAAGACACTCTCCTGTTTCCGGCCTGTGGTTACTTAGGCGCCCCCCCACACAATGATTATCACTAAAACTGGTGGTTTCTCCAATGTCAGAAAAAGATATTTCCTACAGATAGCCAAGACAAAAAGGTATTTCAAATGGATAGCTGAGTTTGTAGAGTGGCAATTAGGAGACGTTAGGAAATCATTTGGAGGGGTTTTCAACTGGATGGGAGAGATTTTAGTTTGAACAGATGGATATGAAATGTCTGAGGCTAAAAGACGC
>RJWJ010047112.1:0-11101 GCA_004363605.1 Indri indri
GGATTAGGGGGATGGGGGGGCAAATCAACAACTAAAGGACACGGGGAGCACTAAGGGGGGGGGGTGGGAAGGGCATGCCTTAAACCCACACTTGGGTGAGGCAAAGGCATAAAGTGTAAACGTAGTGTTTGTACCCTCACAATACCCTGGAATAAAATAAAAAAAAAAAGAAAAGAAAAAAAAAAGAAACAGTAAAAGTCAAGGTGACAATGTTAATTTCAGACAAAATGGAATTTGAGGTTGAGAAATGCTGCACCGGAAGAATAAAGATATGCAACTTTCAAACAAGTAGAGGAAATAAAATTGAATAAAGAAAACAACATAAGCATTTTCTCATGTCATAAAAAATTTTTCAGAACCTTTCCTTTAATTGGCTGTTTAATATTCTACTGTTCAGTAGACCAGCAAACTGAATTCACCAGTATAGTAAAAGATTTCTCTTCCATATCAACACAACAATGATTTACTATTAGAACTTTCATTAACACTATAACTCAAATCAATAGTTTCAGAGAAAAATAACAATAGATAACAAAAAGGCACTTGATAAAATTCCATACCAATTTCATGTTTTGCTATGTTCTTTAATAACTTTTTATAGCACAGAGATTTATAGTTCCTTGAAAATTTGTAAGGACTGAAAAAAATCCTTCCAAATAATGTCCATTTTTAGCATAATAATTTGATAATTTTTCATTTCTTGGTTACTGATGATTATTGATCTATTCAGATTTTGTTGACCTTCGTAAGTTAATTTTATTAATTTACATTTTCATAGAAAATTGTCTATTTTTTAATACTAAAATTGATGGGCATGAAATTATAAATAGTCCTATATTATCACACATTATTCTTCTTTTTAGCTTTTATAATAGCTCACTTTTTGTCCCTAGTTTTTTATTTGTGATTTTCTGCTTTCATTGATTAGATTTGCCAGAGGTTTGTCTATTATATTTTCATCAAGAATTTCTTTCTTTATTTATAAAAGTGACTGTTAAAAATTCATTAATTTCTGCTTTTATCCTTATTAATTTTCTTTCTGCTTTATTTAGGGATTTTATTTTTTTGATAAATTGATTGCTGTTTATGTATTTTGACTTGAATTGGATTATTTTCTTTTTAAAATTTTAATTATAAAAATCAAGACGATATATTGCCTTTCACTGGAATTACTAGTTTATTCAACAATCTTACTGAATATCTGCTGGGAGCCAGGCAATATTTCAGGTGCTGGGGTTACCACAGTGAACAAAACATATCCCTGGCTTCATGGAGCTTACATTCCAGTAGGAGATGGTGAAAATTAAGTCAAAGTTGTAGTAAATTATGTAGTAATAAGAAAGTGATAAATTCTAGGAAAAAAATAATAGCAGAAAGGGGAGATAAGGAATTCTGGAGAGTAGAATTTATAATTTAATTAACTTAATAGTTTAATTTTATTTTTGTCTTTATAGTATGGATTTGCATTCTTATTTTCTCCTTTGCAAATAGTTACTGAGAAGAATGATTTAAATTTTATAAATTGATTTAGAAACTCCTATTATTCATTTCTAGTTTTGTTGAAGTGTGGTTAGAAGAGGGGGCCTGTACAGGTTTTGCATCGGTGTGTTTATTAATGTTTTCTTTGTGGCCATGTCAGTTCACGTTGTCCTTACTGAGAGTGCCTGAAAACCCAACAGAGAGACTTGAGTAAATAAGGGGCTGATTTGTGCCCTAGAACAAGTCCACAAGAGAAACTCCAGGGCTGCCTTGAAGGAACCAGGCTCTTTCTCTTTTCTCGCTCTGTGGGCATGCAGAGATGGTGCTACATCTTGGGTACCCTGTGTATGGTCCAGGCAGGAAGGAAGAGGGAGATGAAGAGGAGGCACAGGCAGATTTGTGTTTTAACATCACTTTGACCAGAACTCAACCACATGGGCACCACCAACCACAAGAGTGCCTACAGCTAGGTTCTTTCTCAGTTTTCCAGTCTCTATCTTAGAGAGTAAAGTTTACAATGATTATCGGGTAGGCCATAGTGACTCTAGTACACCATCAATTTTAATATGTGTACTAAAGATACAAGGAGTATGTATTTTCTGTATGGGTCCTTTTCCCCCTATATTTAAAATTTGATGTGTCATTGTTTATTTTTTGCATATTTGATCTGTCAAAGGCTAAAAAATGGTCTAATAAAGTCTTCTGAAATAAACATGTTTTTTGTTTCTCCTTTCATTTTTAATAATTATTACTTCCTATGCTTTAAAACCATTTTACTGAGTGCTTAAAGGTCACTGATCTGTCTTTATTATGGACTGATGCTTTTTACCCTATTTCTTTCTTTTTGACTTGAATTCTCTTTTTCACAATTTATCCTGCTCCCCTGCTTTATTTTAATTTACACTGGGCTGGAACATTGTGGCCTGTTCTTTAACTTTTAACCTTTGTCAGTTTGGTTAAGCACATCTCTCATTTGCATCTTATACTTCCTCATTTATCTATTTATTCATTCATCATAAATATTTACTGAGTGCCTATAACATGCCAGGCAGTTCTTAATGCTGGAGATACAGCAGGAAACAAAACAAGGAGTATAATTGTGAGACCATTACATTACATTGAGCAAGTATGACCTATGGAATGTAATCATTAAACAGCTTTATTTTTATCTGCTGATGTCCATTCCAATTTATACTGTGGGCCTAGTTCTTTCCCTTGCCGATTTCCTCGTCTTCTTCCCCAGGCTCCAATATAATTGGGTCAAAAGAACTAGCTTAGAAGAGGAGGAAGGGCAGGGGCAATGCCAGGAAAGAGAGAAGAAACCAACAAACCACACTTTTTCCACAAAGAGTTAGTTTGTAAAAGGACTGAGTTGGGAAAGGGGATTATTTTTGAATAGAGTTTAAAGTTTTGATTATTACTTGTCATGTTAATTATTAGCTGAATCGGATAAGCAAAGTCATGGTACCTGCCTTAAATTTTATCTCAGGAGAGGGAAAGAACCAGGTCCATGTTCATAGGTTTCTCTCTTCCTTCCTCATCCAACTAGCCATTTCCCAGTTTGTTGCTACAATCTGGGATTCAGATTATACTTATGACATTGTAATTTTTATAAGCCTATTTTTGAATTATTTTTCCCACATGCATTTGATTTTGTAACTGTATTTGCGACAGTTACTTAGAATGAATCGTCTTTAGTTGATTTTCATATTTTCAACCAAATTTTTTTAGATCACATATTTCTCCTTCTGAATTTAGATCACTTACTCTCCAGGATGGTATACAGTCTTGGTCTTTATTTATCTGACACAATATATCTGTTGCCTAAGTTAATTATCAACAGTTCATTGGGTTATTACATTTTTGAGTCTCACACTTTTCTCTTCATAACTTGTGATCTTTGTTTCATTGTCTTCTGACATTAGGATTACACAAGAAAAGTTGGAGGTGAGGCTTATTTTCATATTTTGTAGGAAACCAAATTTTCTGCCTGAAAGGCTACAGAAATTTTTCTTAAAGTTCAGAAAATTTGCCAGAATAGTTGACGGTTTAATTTCATTAATTTTGTTTGGAATGCAGTTTGTCTTTTTAATCTGCCTACTCAGCACTTAAATAAAATTTGTTCTCAATTCTGATACCTTAGATCCGTAGTCTTGTTCTTATGAGACTTGCAAGTAAATTTCAAAAGAGTATCAAATTCAAATTCAAACACATGAAGTATAGTTCTTTCACATTCATTTATTTTAACATAGAGGTATTTGAGGAATAAGATCAAATAATTTAGTAAAGTCTATTTTTACCTACAAAACCAGATTTGTAAAAAAGTGTCTAACAATCCTTAACAAAAGAAGTCTAAAAGCCTATATGGTATTATCATGGCAATTCAGGATACGAAAAATGTAGATGGTATTATCATGGTAATTCAGGATAAGAGTGAGGTAGGAGAGGATATAACAAAAAAGTAAGGTTACAGTTTTTTTTAAGTATGTTAAAGTACTTGTCTTATTCACGGAAAAATATAGCATTCATAATTTTAAGAAATTAGTAGAAAAAATATAAAAATGAGTACTCACAAGAAGAATAAAAATAGAATATATAACTTTAACATCAGACAAATAAAATTTTACCTACCCAGTGAAAGATAGAAAATCAGAAATAAAATAAAGTACAGTAAATAGAAAATAGAAAATAAGGTAGCTAAGGAAGTTCTAATAGCAAAAATCAAAGTAAACACAAAGGGGCTGAACTTCTGAAAATTCAGATCCTCTAAGATTGAATTTTTAAAATAATCAATAATATCTAGCAACATTTGCTCTCTATATTATAGGGGATTTGTGCCAGATTGATTGTGTGTAAATGTCATTGAGGACTGTGGTAGATTTCCCAGACTGTAAAAGCTGGGAAAAGAGTTGTAACACCTGTCAGAGCTTTCTAATCTCTATAAAGTGGTCTACATGAGGTGGCAAGGGAAGAGGAAATGGTATGTGGGCCAAGCTGCCTGCGTGGTGACTGTATTGGTGATGTACCTCAGATCATCTCCAGGACAGAGCTGTGGGTGGTGAAAGCTGTGATGTGCTGCCTAGATTCTCCTTCAATGAGTGACTTATTTGCCCCAATTCCTGGGCATTTTGTCAGCAGACATAATGTATGACTTCACACCCAGCTAAACTACTGTTCAAGATGGAGTTTAAAATATTATTCAGATATACAAAAAATAGTTTACTTTCCATAGGCCCTCGATTAAAGAGCTTTTTACAAAGATTTACTCTAACACCAAGAATAACAAAATCTGGAGGGAAGAAGTCTGATGACTAATTGGTAAACACATTTGTAAATTAATTAATACTTACATATGAGAAGGAGAAACTCAGTGTATAGTTAAAGCTATAATTTTATTATGAGGAAAGAGAAAATGATACTTTAAATTTTTAATAAATAACTTTATCAAATTAATTCAAGGAAAGAAACACCAGAGAAGCAAAGAAAAAGCATGATGAATATAAAACATAATATGGCATAAATAATTCTAAGTGTTTCAATAATCATGATTAAGTATAACTGGATTAAACTCATCTTTTAAGATACAAATAAAAGACTTTATAAAACAAGCTATTTACTGCTTATAGACATATCCATAAAATAGAACCACAAAGTACACACTAGATCATAATCAAAACAGAATCTATAATAGCAATGTTAAAGTCAAACTAAAGAAAACTTCAATCTGCCAAGAAAGTATGATAAAATCATGATCATGTATAGACTTGATAACATAGCCTCAAACTATAAAAAGCAAAACCAAGAGAACCACAAAGAGAAATGGAAAACCCCACAGGCATGGCTGAATTTAAGAAAACTATTAACTATTAGGTAAATATAATTATTTAAATAATAATTTACCTAATAGTTCCCCTCCCCCCCGTTTGGGGAACAAACAGGATTTTGCACTTAAAAATTCCATAGGTGATTATTAATAGAAAAAAGCTCTCTGAGCAGGTGATTATTTAGGTTGAAGCTTAAAGGCTGAGAAGAAGGCAGCTGTGTAAACATCTAGGACAGGAGTTCAGGGGAGATAGAATAGCAAGGGCAAAGACCCTGCAGTGGAAAGGAGGCACCATAGGGCTGGAATGGTTAGAATGTTGTGAGGGCACATGTGTAACAGATGAGACAGCTCAATAGCAGAGGCAGATCCTACAGGGCCTAGGAGACCATGGTAAAAAGTTTGGATTTTATTCTAGGAGAAGTGGGAAGCCATGGAGGTTTTAAGCAGAGGAGTGACAACTGCTTTATACTTTCAAAGATGACTCTTTCCTCTACACCCACAATTGGTCAATAATACCATTATTTTTATATCATCAAGATTTACAGTACTTACATTCTACTCTGTAACTAGATACATCACCTATGATTTGTCTATAGGTTGATTTGAAAATTGCAACCAACGGCATTTATATTAAAGTTATATAAATATACACCATGGCAGAACTGGGTAGGCCATCAGTGCTCTCAGTGATAAAGCAGACCAGAATTCACGCTCTTGGCAGGCAGGCAGATGCCACCAGAGAGAGGAGCTGTGTTTGTTTTGTCTTATTACAAACTCACCAATCAGATATGTTCTTCCTCCTCTTAGTGGAGGAGTTCAGCGAAAAGGCAAAGAGAGACCAGGAGTGTGACTTTAGAAAAACTCCCTCCACAAGGAAGGAACCTCAGGGAGTAAGAAGTGCTTTTTGTTATACCATTTTCACTTTTAAGGCTGTTTCTCACACTTTTCTTCTCTCTCCCATCTTCTGGCATGCTCTTGTATCATGTCTTTCACCTGGGGGAGACCAGTCAGGTCTTCTGATTTCACACGATTCCCAGATAGCTTTCATCTCACACCGGGCTGGATCTCTGTTGGACCTATAATTTGTAATCTTGTGTATTTACCCTCATCCGCTGTGGCCTTGAAATCTTGTGGATGTGCATGCGAGGAAAGTTGGAGGACAGATTATCTGCAGTGCAAATTACAGCCACAAGTAAACACTTAAAAAATCTATTACACTATCCATTCCTTACAGCAGACCTGTGAAGTTATTAGCACTCCTGTTTTATGGAGGCATACACAAAATTTTAGAAAATTTAAGTGACTTGTCCTCAATCCAGCTCAAAAGTGGAAGAACCAGAATTCTAAACTGAGTTTTCTTACTTTTGGTTATGTGCTCAGTCTACTATAATGCAATAGCTCAATTTTGTTCAAACGTTTCTTTTCTTTTTTTTCAATGTTTTTTTTTGATTTGCTAGTCTCTTTCTCTTTAGCCTGCAGATGAGAGAAGAAAATGACAGAGTTCTAGAGGACAGACATAGATGAGAAGGGCTTTCTTACATATCTGAATCTTTATAAAAGTACTGGAACAGTGATGTGTGTACACAGTCCTGCTTAATTGGTGCTGTTATCTTCCCAATGCACAGTCCCTGATAGTCCACACTGGGGTGTGGACAAGTGGGTTGAATCAGGAAGAAGCAGTCCATTTCCTGCAGATTCTTTTTTAGCTGGTAAATCTCCCTGGAAGGACAGACATTATGTCCACCTTCCTTTGGGTAGATTAATTGCTAAATATAGTTGACCAGCTGATTCTTGAACAACGTAGGTTTGTACTGTGGGATCTACCTGTACGCAACTTTTTTTTTTTCAACCAAACGTGGATAGAAAGTACAGTATTTGCAGGATGTGAAACCTCCGTATACCGAAGGCTGACTTTTCTTATCTTCAGGTTATGCAGGGCCAACTGCAGGACTTGATATGTGTGGATTTTTGTGTCCGCTGGTTGATCCTGGAACCAATTTCCCACAGATAACAAGGGATGACTGTAATACTTTTCCCAGCTGGAGGGTTTTAGTGCAAACTTCTGTTTCCTTTCCTCGTCATTCACACACTCACCTGAACCCACTTCCCCTTAATTTCAGGCTCAGTCTTTCCCATTCCCTTAATTATTTTTTTCAAACCATTAACTTTTAAGAAGAAAGTATTATAAGAAATTTCAAGAAGTCCTTGCCCACACCAATGTCCTGAACCATTTTCCCACTGTTTTCGTTTAGTAGTTTCACCATTTCAGGTCTTAGATTTAAGTCTTTAATACATTTTCTTTTTTTTTTTTTTGAGACAAGAGTCTCACTCTCTTGCCTGGGGCAAGTGCCGTGGCATCAGCCTAGCTCACAGCAACCTCAAATTCCTGGGCTCAAGCAATCCTACTGCCTCAGCCTCCCAAGTAGCTGGGACTACAGGCATGTGCCACCATACCCCGGCTAATTTTTTTCTATATATATTTTTAGCTGTCCAATTAATTTCTTTCTATTTTTTTGGTAGAGATGGGGTCTCGCTCTTGCTCAGGCTGGTCTCAAACTCCTGAGCTCAGAACGATCCACCCGCCTTGGCCTCCCAGAGTGCTAGGATTACAGGTGTGAGCCACCATGCCCGGCTGCCAGCAACATTTTTAAAGAGACTGTCTTTTCCCCACTGTATGTTCTTGGACCCTTTGTTGAAGATCAGTTCACTGTAGATACATAGATTTCTTTCTAGGTTCTCTATTCTGTTCCATTGGTCTATGTGTCTGTTTTTATGCCAGTGCCATTGCTGTTTGGTTCCTACGGCTCTGTAGTATAATTTAAAGTTAGGTAACGTGATGCTGGGTAAGAACTTTTGATTTTGCTTGTGGGTGCTTTGATGGTGATCTAGGTTCTGGATGGATGCCTTGGTTATAGATATGCTTAGTGTGGTGGTTTTCTTAGTTGCTAGTTGTTTGTAGGCTGTAGCAGTGGTGAGCTATGTGTGTGGACAAATTTTCTGTTTCTCTTTGATGAGGAAGGATGGAGCTCTTTAAAATCCTTTCTCTTTTCCCAGCCCTGTCGTCTTTTCAACAGTGTGAATTGTATTGGCATGCACAGTTTAATCTCTGAGTTAGTAGGTGGTGCTTGTCATTAAGAGTCAACCACACACTGTATGACTGAGTCAGCAAATGTTGTAAAGGGCTGTGCAAATTTACCTCCCTGTCAGTAGGTGGCGCTTTCCCAAAGGAACAAGACACAGTGTTATTTTTATGACTTGTGACTGCGCCTATCCCTTCAGGAGAAGCACTCAAATGCCCCAGATGGTGGTGGGTCCCTGGAACTTCCAGGTGAGTCCTTTATTCTCCACCACAGCAGAGGTGGGTGGGGCAGTGATGCTGAGTGGGGCTGGGTTGTATGAGCCTGCCTTCAGGCTCCACAAAAGCTGCTAAGGTAGCTGTGTTGGCAGGGTCAAAGTTCCACTCCCAGGCTTCTGAGGAAAGCTGCCAGGGGGGGCTGAAGTGGCCCCACCCAGCCAGAAAGTCTTCTTGTAGGGGCGGAGCTGAGATTCACAGTCTAGCTGTCAGGAGTGCATTTCTCTCTTCTCCCTCCTCAACTGTTCCATGATCTCCTGCCGGTGTCTTGTCAACATACAGGAGCTCAAACTAGCTGAGCCCCTGCATGATGGTGCTGTGAGCTGGGAGCTTCCCTGCCCAGGGCCCTGGGCTGAGAGCATGGCCTTCCCGTGCAGGGAGGGTTGCTCCACGACTGTGCTGCAGCTGGGACCCACTCTCTTTTCAATTCTGCCCACACAGGCTCCCTTACCTCCCAAGATTAGTTCACAAATCTTTCTCTCTGTGCCCACAAGCAACATGATCAAGTCCTGCGGTTATGGCCTATGGCCTACGGGCCTATCCCCAGGTCCCTGAAGATTAATCTCTGACCATGCTAGGGAGAAGCTTGCTGGTCCTGAATTGCCTATGGGATGGTCATGCAGGTTCGATGTCCCTCCACTTTGGGGTGTGCCCTCTTCTGATGAAGCAGCTGGGCAAGCAGCACTGGGAACGGCTGGTGAGCTGGGAGCTCACAGTCTGAGCACCCCTCAGTCTGCTGCAAGTCTTTAAGAGAAAAGGTTTCAGCCCTACTCTCTGTGGAAGGCTTGGTGTGGTGTATGCATCAACATAGGGGAAGCAGTAGCTCCTGAGAGCCCCATCTCAAGCATCTCTCTTGGCACCCATGGGTCAGGGAGAAGAAGAAGAAGAAGAGGAAAAGAGTCTGAATGAAGGAAAGCTAGCACTCTGGCCGTCTCTGCCCCTCTCTCCAGAAGGCAGCCCTCCTGGAATGTCCAGGCTCTGAGGTCACGCAGATCTCCCGGGACCCATCAGCCTCCTGTGGCTCCCACAGTCTGGGCCAGGGTTGGGAAATGTTTATGTGGGAATGAGCAAGATGATAACTGAGGGGCTGAAGCCCCCTTGGGAGGACAAAGGCACATGGTGGATGAGAAGCAATATGGTGCCTGTCATCTCAGTTCAGGTTTGTGGTGGCTGCAAGTGCCCCAAGGGGGCTGGCAGCCTGACGCTTTATCTTCAACAAGTTCCCAGTTCACTGGCAGCAGCAGCTTTTGGGCTTGTGAGGGTAGAAAGGCTCTCCAGCAGCTTGGGAGCCTGCTCACTGGCACAGATGTGAGTGAGGGAGAAACAAACCACTCCACCTACCCTTTTTGCCAGGCTCCACGCCTCCTGCAGGTTGATCTCTGCCAGTATCTTGCTCCTTGTCCTGCTCCACAATTTCTTCCCCACTTTGATCTTTATTATTTCTCTTCCTCTAATTTTGGGTTTGGTTTCCTCTTGTTTTTCTAGTTCTTTGGGATGCATCATTAAGTTGTTTATTTGAAGTTTTTCTACTTTGTTTTTTTTTTTTTTTTGAGACAGAGTCTCACTCTGTTGCCCGGGCTAGAGTGCCGTGGCGTCAGCCTAGCTCACAGCAACCT
This sequence comes from Indri indri, assembly GCA_004363605.1. Classification (NCBI taxonomy): domain Eukaryota; kingdom Metazoa; phylum Chordata; class Mammalia; order Primates; family Indriidae; genus Indri; species Indri indri. The sequence continues at coordinate 10,271 of RJWJ010047112.1, forward strand.
CAAACTCCTGGGCTCAAGTGATCCTTCTGTCTCAGCCTCCCGAGTAGCTGGGACTACAGGCATGCACCACCATGCCCGGCTAATTTTTTCTATGTATTTTTAGTTGTCCGATTAATTTCTTTCTAATTTTTTAGTAGAGACGGGGATCTTGCTCTTGCTCAGGCTGCTCTCGAGCTCCTGAGCTCAAACAATCTGCCCGCCTTGGCCTCCCAGAGTTTTCTACTTTTTTGATGTAGTCACTTATTGCAATAAACTTTCCTCTTACTACTGCTTTTACTGTATTGCATAGGGTTTGATATGTTGTGTCTTCATTTTTATTTGTTTCAAGAAATTTTTTTATTTCCTTCTTAATCTCTTCATTGACCCACTAGTCATTCAAAAGCCTATTGTTGGCCGGGCGCGGTGGCTCATGCCTGTAATCCTAGCACTCTGGGAGGCCGAGGCGGGTAGATCGCTCAAGGTCAGGAGTTTGAGACCAGCCTGAGCAAGAGTGAGGCCCCGTCTCTACTAAAAATAGAAAGAAATTATCTGGACAACTAAAAATATATATATATATAAAAAATTAGCTGGGTGTGGTGGCGCATGCCTGTAGTCCCAGCTACTTGGGAGGCTAAGGCAGGAGAATTGCTTGAGCCCAGGAGTTTGAGGTTGCTGTGAGCTAGGCTGACACCATGGCACTCTAGCCAGGGCAACAGAGCGAGACTCTGTCTCAAAAAAAAAAAAAAAAAAAAAAAAGCCTATTGTTTAATTTCCATGTGTTTGTATATTTAGACTTGAGACTATGAAACTACTAAAAGAAAACATTGGGCAAACACTTTAGGATATTGGTCT
>RJWJ010047113.1:0-11112 GCA_004363605.1 Indri indri
CAATAGATGCCTGTCCTGCTTAGTTGGCCAGAATTAGCTTTTTTGTTTGAAACCAACAATGCTGATAAACACGTTGCCTAAGCGTGCCATGCCACGGCTCTGCTCTCTGGGGCTCCTGTGTTGCCGTAAGGCCATCTAAGCCATCACCTCCTTCCAGAGTTTTGGACGGGAAGTGCAGCAGCTGACCGCCCTCCGCTTTCGGGCTCCCCCTCAACATAATTCAGCTCTCTCAGTCCCTTCAAAGGGACCCAGGTAATGTCCCTTCTGCATCTGTCACTCTCAGGTCCTGCCATGACCCCTCGGCAGGGAAATGGTTCCGGTCCTGCCCCGCGTCCCCTCTCACACCCTTGTCCCCTGTGGGCCTTCAGCTCCGACTGCGGAGCTCTGCTTCCTGATCATCTAACTTGAATAAATTCTTTGAAATTCAAAGGAGAACCAGTCCCCTTTTAAGCACCCAGCCCTTGGAATTGAGCTCAAAGGTAAAAATTTAACTCCTTGTTCTGGTCTGACTCTCCCCTCCCCGCTCCTCGCAGGGCGGCGCTGGGAGAAGCCCGGGCTCCCGGAGAGGTGGGGCGAGGCTCGGGGCAGGACGGGAACAGCAGTCCCTCCGTATCTAAGGGTACTGTGCCGCTACATTTTACTTTTTAAGTTAGGCTACACTTTATTAAGCATCTCTGGAGGGCTTATTAAATTTTGAAGATTATGGCATGAAATTATTAAAGATGACTTCGTATGTGGTAACACATTTTCAAATTCAGTTATTAAACTCAATCCAAGGATGCTCAATCCCAGAAGGAGAAGCATTTGCAGGAAAACATCTTGTGACCCCACGGAGCCAGCGTGGAGGAGCCCAGTGTCGCCGCTGCCTGTGCCCTTCCCTGCAGGCCCTGACAGCAGGCTCATTGGCTGCCGCTGTCCTGCTCATTGTGCGTCCCTCCTCTCCCCTCTCCCAGAACAAGCTTCTCGGACTTGCAGAGATGGATTTGATGCACCCTGTGACAGTGAAGCCACAAAGAGGAAAAGTAGAGCCCCGGTAGGGGGAGACCGGGCTGGGGGGTGTGAAGGGGAAGGCCAATGCCAGCGGACCTAAGGACAAAGAGCAGAGGGCCCCAAATGGCTGGGGCCTCAGGGAGCTCAGGAGGCATGGGAGGCCCTGGGGCGGGGTTGGGGTAAGGAGACCTGGGTAGCTGAGGCCGGCAACAGGAGCGAGCTCGGACCCAGGGGGCCGGAGGGACGGGCTTTCTAATGACAGTGGCCAAAGAGACAGTTTTTGCTGTGGTCCAGGTCTGGCTTGGATGGGTCCTGCTCCACTCTCCTCTTCACCCAGCAGGAGGTGCCCGGGGCCGTGACTGTGGCGGAGGCGGTGATGACGGAGCAGGCAGGGCACTGTGCCTGTGGCTTGGCTCCCAAGGAACAAGCTCAGATCTGGACGGAGAGGACTGGGCAGGTGGGCAGGGTGTCAGCCCCCCCATCCCCCGGCATCTGGGAGAGCATCCCTTCTGCAGGGAACAGGACACAGGGAGCTCTGAGCACCTAGGGCTCTCTGCAGAGCCAGGTCCCACATCAGGATGCCCGATGAACCCCGGGGCCCAGCCACTGGCCTGAGAGGCTGCCTAGACGCAGGTCTGGCACCCCTGCTGGCCTGGTGTCAGGTCCCCAGGCTTTCCTATTCCCCTGGGAAGGGGTGAGTGCAGCAGGCAAGCCAGAGTCCCTCCTCTGCCTTGGGAGTCCCTGGCCAGGTGGAATCCCAGGTGGAGCCCCTCATCCTGGTGCCTTCAGTCAGAAGGACAAGCCCCCCAAGGGCTGTCCTGGGAAAGATCAGGACAGGAACTTCTTGTCCGGTCTTGCATTCATTTAAAATCGTACAAATAGCAGAAAGTGACTCAAACCCATTTAACTGCAGTGGGGTGGGCAGATATTTTTAAAATGCTGCCTCTGGTGACTTCCCTTAGGCCAAACCAGTTTCTCTCTACACTGAGTCTGACTCTAAGGCTGGACCACTCGACTCAGAGGGCCAGGGAATGAGCAGCAGCGGGCTCTAGGATAGGCGGACCCATGGGTGGGCGAGGAGGGGGATGAGATGCAGGGTGCTCGGTTCCCCCCAGGTGGGAAGGGGCGTGATGTGAGAATGAAGGGATCGGGGAAGCTTCTGCCTGGAGCCCTGAGGAACACAGCACCCCACTCTCCTTGGCCCAGTGGGTGGTGATCGCCGTGCTGGGCCTGAGAAGACAGGAACATGGGGCTGCTGCAGGGGAAGCCGAATGTCTAGGGGCTGGCACCTCTAGTCCTGGTAAACCGCACGCCCTGGGGGGCTTCATGCCTCAGGCTGGTGATGGCAGAGGGACAGATTGCAGCGTGGGATGCTTAAGTGGAGAAAGATCTGTCTCCCCGCCTGCCTCCTCCCAGTTCCTCGCGGGTTGTGTAGGTGCTGCTGAGAGACCACGGGTCCCTGGAGCCAGCATTGGTTCCCTGAGGACTTTAGGGGCCAGGGCGAGGCCATTCAATCACCCCAGAGAGGAAGCCAATGAGGACCTGGAGGACAGGTGCACACCTGAGGCCTCCCACCACAGCCACAGGGGCTGTCGACCCCAGTGACCTTGGCTAGAGGGCAGAGGGGTAACCTGCAAGACCACCTTCCTCCCCTGGCCAAGCCCACACCTGTGCAGATGTGGAGAACCAGGGAGAGCTGCTTCATGAGCAGGAAGGGACATTTCAAAAGAGATGAGGACAGAGATGGAATATAAGAACGCTGTTTCTTCTTTCTTGTTTTCCATCGTCCCCCTGCTCTGATCTCAGGTTCAGCTGGCGTGACCAGGACTCCTGGGTCAGGTCAGCTGCTGTGGGTGTCAACTTCACCCTTAATGTCTGGAGGCTGACCCTGAGGGGTGAGCAGAGGGCATTCCTGAAGGAAAAGCTGAAATTCAGGCTTCAGGATGAGAAGGCTTTGGCACCTGGGTCTAGCTGGAATTCAAACGCCTAAAAGGAAGCCTGAAGAATCAGCTGAGGGTGGCTGCTTTGTTCTCTGCAGAGCCTCTTCCAGCTGAAAGGGACTTCCGGTTCCGCATTGCAGCCTCCTGAAACACCAAACCCCCAGGAACCACTTTTACTGCATCAGAAAATGATTTATTCTCTGAAGTTAATGATCTGGAACAATAGATTGGCCTTGGTCAAAAATCAATTTTTATTATTTGAAGAAGGGGCTGGATAAAGTCTCCTTTTCATTATGAGGCCCACAGACGACAATCCTAAATTATAACTGTTCAAGGGCAGAGCCTCACTTGGGCACATTTGCAATCTTTTTGCTTTAATTAATTCTGAAAGCTTAAATCCATACGTGGTGATGACTTGCGTAACTCTCACTTAAAATAAACCAGCTAGATTTGGTTTTGACCTAGAGAAGAGTGGCGGGGCACTCCTGGATACAGTTCTGAGTGAGCGGCTATTAAGTGGGTTGTTTGTTTGCTCCATGATGCTGGAGCGTACCAGGTTGGCACTGAGTGTTCACGGCGATGAGCTGCCCTTGCGCTTGCAAGGCAGCTGGAACTCGTTCCGGGACTCTCACAAACTGCAGTTCACTGGGTTTTTATATCACGGGTGAGGAAGAGGAGAGGCGGGTGGCTCCTACATAGCAGAAGAGGAGGTAGAAACCCAGATCAAGGTGACGGACTGGCCAGAGGCCACAAAGGCGGTGCCAGAAAGGGGCCTTCTCCTGTGTGATGCCCTGGGCTCCGCCTGCAGGCCTTCCCTCTGACCGAAGAACCTCGTTCACCCTCTTTTTTGTCCAGAGCCAGGACTCCAGTTGCTGTCACTGGTACTTTCTGCCTTATCATGGCTCAAAGCCCCTCAGAATCTGGTTGCCACCTTTAGTCTCTACTTGGCCTCTCTTGTCCCACCCCAGCGCTGTCACCCCACAGAGCTTCCAGGGACAGACTATTTGTACTTTGGTGTCTTTGCCCCTCCTGCCCCGCTGCCAGCACTGTCCCTGCTGTTTTGCTTTAAGCCTGGAGCATCCGTCACCCTGTGAAGGCCTTTGTGTCTCCCTCCTACCTGGGCAGCATGGTGACCCCTCCCGTGCCCCCAAAGCCCCTGTGCGTACCTGCGTCGGAGGGCTTGTCCCAAGGCCATGCTCCCCTTTCCCTGCAAGGCTCTGACTTCTCTCTCTGTTCCCAGAGCTCGGGGCAATGCCTGGCCCACCCTGGGGAGCTGCTGCATAAATACACAGTGAATTTGGTTGACACTGGAAGCAGCGTGGTTTTGTTTACATTTCTTGTAAGCCATGAGACTAGTTGTCTTTCAGTAAAACTCATTTCTAAGAATTATAAGTAATTTTTTTGTTTGTTTCAAGATTGAGAATTGAATCCTCCCCATTGTGAGCACTAACTCCAAAGCCTCCTTGAATATCAGCTACTCTGAATAATCAATCATAATTTGAACTTTAATTTTTGAAAATAGTTTCTTTCAAGAAAAAAATGAGTGAAATAGATACTGTCTATTCAGGGTTAGCCCTAAACAATAGCAGAAAACAATCTTGCAATTTCAGTTGACCATAAACTTTATGTGCGCCCCTGTGTGACGAGACTGCTGGAAATAGGCCATGAATGTAGACTGCGTTAGGAGGAATAGGAACATTTTGTGGAGACTTTTATCTCTTTTATTTTACCTGGAAAAAATATCTGCTGTGTGGTAAGCAGAATAATGCTTCCCCCACCAAAGATCACCAGGCCCTAATTCTGAGAATCAGTAAATATGTTACCTTACTTGGTGAAAGGGGCCTTGCAGATGTGATTAAGGGCAAGGAATTTGATAGGGGAGATGATCCTGGATCATCTGTGTGGGCCCAGCCTCAGCACGAGTCCCTAAAACTGAGAACCTCCTTTGGCTACAGTCGCAGAGACCTGGACATGGAATAAGGGTCAGAGAAGATGGGATGTTGCTGGCTTTGGAGATGGAGGAAGGAATCACAAGTCATGGAATGTGGGAAGCCTCTAGAAGCTGGAAAAGGCAGGAAAATAGGTTCTTTCCTCGAGCCACGAAGAACAGATCGCAGCCCTGTTAGCATCTTGGTTTTGGTTCAGTGAGACCCGTGCTGGACTTCTGACCTAAAGAACCATAGGATAATAAATGCGTGTTGTTTCAAGCCACTAACTTCAGTAATTTGTTATAGTAGCAACAGTGAACTAATATTGCTCTTATTAAATCTTAATAAGTCAATTATCATGAGAGCCAAAAAAACAAAAACAAAAACAAAAACAAAAACAAAACAAAACCAAAAACACACTCAGGGAAAGAACAAATGGATCTTTTCTGAGCTGCCTCCCTGGAACCCTCAGCACACACTAACCTTGGCCTTTTCTGAATTTCAAATTTTTGTCGTCTGTGCTGTTCATGCAGCCTGAGATCATGGGCCATCGTGTGTGGTTATAGCTGATCTCCTGGTCAAACACAAACTCTGTCCTTCCTGCAAGAGGCTCAGTCCTCAGGATCACAGCTCAGGGCCTAAGATGATGTCTCTTTTTTCTGGATCCCCTGGAAAGGCTGTCACCCCTCATGTGTGTGCTCTGAATGGGCCCCGGGACCCCCAGCCTGTGCTTACGATAAGATAGTGTCCATATTCCCAGTCCCAGCGCTGGTGGCTGGTCACTCTCAGGGTGGAGGCAGAACCTCAGCCTCCCATGTGTGCCTAGAGATCTTGGAGTCCCTAGGGAAAGTCACATGGGTCCTCAATCGGCCCACTCATTTTCCTCTGCTCTGCTACCCTTGTTAAGTCCTTTCTAGCTGTTTCTTGAGAGAGGCCCCTCCGCTCCCTGTCCTCCTTGCTTTTTCATGGAGCCCCAATTTTCACCCTGGCTGCAGCTTGCCAGGGCTCTCCAAACGGCAACGCTCCCCAAGGGCCCCCATTGCATATGCTTCCGTCTTCCTGAATCAAGGTGGGCCCTGTGCCAGGAAGAAACGGGCGCTGGTTCCGTGCCACCTTTTTATCTGGGCCCAGGGGAGCCCTGCCTTTGTCTGAGCCTCACCGTGTGCTCATGAAAGCAACTCTCAGCTTTTCCTGTGTCACTTTGTCCCTGCAGGGTAAGCTAGAGCAAGGCATCAAGCTAGCCTTCATTTCTTCGTCTCTATTTTTCTCTCTTGCCTAGAAACCCATGTGCCAACTTAGGCAAATAGGCCCTGGGACAGGGGAGGGGCTTCTGCTGATGGAGGAGGGAGCCGGCTTGACCCTGAATCCCAGCTCGGGTGTGGGAGGACCCAGGCTGCTGTGCACCGTGCTCACCTGCAGCTTCTGATCCTGAGACGCCGATCCCATGGACCCTTTGAGTTTCTTTATTTAAACCTTTTTATCTTATGCTTGAGACACATGTATAAGATTATTAGACACAAGTAAATTGTGCCAGGAAGAAAATGCCCATTGGAGTCTACAGCTGACACCGGGAGGAAGGCCAAAGGATGGCCACACTGGTGAGGCTGGACAAGCTGGGAGGGGAAGTGTGCGGGGTCAGTGCCAGGTGAACAGATGCAAAGTGAGGGGCAGGTGTGTGGACTCAGCCAGTGCAGAATGAACACGGGGCCCCACATTCCCAGAGTGGGCTCCGCGTCATGGTGGCCACTCACCTCCTGGGACCTGGCAGCCTGCCTTGCAGGTCCATTAAGATTTCCTGTAGACCCTACTTGGCAATGTCCCAAGTGGCTCTCTTTGTCTGCTTGGCCATTGTGCCTGTGTCTTCAACGCTGTCTCTAGGCTCTCTTTGAATCTGGGGTTTTCTTCTTTATCGCCACCGCATCCTGCGCCCACTGTCTTTGCTCTCCTCTCTTTTCAGTGGGAAGGAATCTTGCCTCCTTGGGACACATTGTTACATCTGAGCCTCTTTTCATTAATTGTGTACATTATGTCATTCTTCATGAAAATCCTGAGATGGGTAGGGAGATTAAACGACCCGCCCAAGGAATGCAGCTGGTGACGGTAGAGTGAGGACACCGTCAGCCTGACAGCGCAGGCTGTGTGCCACCCCTGCTCCACTGTTACTGACAGTGACCACTACCACCCCCATCCAGTGAGGCACAGACACAGTTCCAGTCGTCGTCCTTCTAGATGGGGGATATTAATAAGGAGAAGAGTTCGCCGGACCATGCAGCAGTTGGTTCCTTTTATAGGAAAATCAGACATTTAGAAAGACACCTGCCACAGGTGTTGGGGGTGGGTGATGGGAGGTGCTAATCAAAAAAGAAATTTAAATAAGAGGAAATTTTTAGGGTATTTGAACACGGCATATACTAGCTGTTGGGCAGTGGAGGGGTGGGTTTTGTTGGTCCTACACTTCGTGGAGAGCTGTAAGCGTTTAGCCAAGGAGTTTTGACCTGTAATGTGAATCTCAGTCCACAGCAACAGGACATATGACAGGCCCCATCCTTTATTTCTCTTAATCAGATTTAGTTTGCTCTGAGACCTCACCTGCCTGGCTGGCGGGAAACCCAGGAGCAATTATTAATGAGACTTCTTCCCGATACTTCTTCCCTCTGCCGTGATATCATCAAAGGATTTGAAACTTATCTGGTGTCAGAAAAATTGAAAGAGGAACCAGGTCCCTCTTTCCCATGTGGTCACGATTGTCCCACTGGCTGCCTAATGCAGCTGTGGAGTGACTGTCTTCTCCTTCTGACAAAAATACCTCCTCTCTGCTGGCTTCTGCTTTCATCTGGAAAGTTCTCACCTTTATCCTCTCCTTTTAAGGAAACAACTCAAGATTAATTCTCTTTAATGGACCTAAAATACATACATACACACACAAACGCATTGCACAAACACACACATAAACTTCCTCACGTGCGTGGGCGTGCACACACACACACACACACACACACACACACATTCACATGAAACTCTTAAGCTCCTCCAAGAGTAGGGAGAGGGGAGGGCAAGGATAGCTCAGAGTTTTAGACACAGGGCTGGGCTCTCTTTCCAGGAGTGGCGATTGGGAAAGGAGATACTGACACTGGTTAATTCCTTTCTTTCTTTTTGTTTTTCTTTTTAAGATATAGGATCTCATTATCTTGCCCAGGCTGGTCTTGAACTCCTGTCCTCATGTGATCCTCCTGCCTTGGCCTCCCGAAGTGCTGGGATTATAGGTGTGAACCACTGCACCCAGGCTAGTTTCTTTCTTAATAACTCCCTTAGGTACAGCGCTATCCTATGAGATAAGGGGAACCATCTAGAAATTTTGAGTAGCAAAGTAACAAGTTAGTGCTGACGTTTCGGAAGATCTACTGGGCATTGCTGGTTCCCTGGTTTGGGGTGGCAGGAGAGGCGTCTTTCTCCAGTGCCTAGCACAGGGCCTGCTCTGCAGCCAGAACTCAGTGTACACTTATCCGTGCGTGTGTGCACAGAGCAATGGCAAACTATTTCAGTGGTGCAGAAGGGAGATCGAATCCCCGAGCCATGGATGTGACAGTGCAAATGGAGACGAATTGTCCAACACGAAATTTCAGAGAAGTGAAGGGACTTTGACCAGAAGTGAGGAGTGGGGGCTGCCATCTCTGTGTGCCCCCCCTTGAAATGGGCTGTAATAGCAACGCTCCACAGCCTGCCCAGCACTGCGAGCACTCACAGCAGGCGCCAGACCAGCTGCCTCCCAGAGACTCTTCCTGCCTTTGATGGCCTCTCCGTGTGGAATCTGTGCCAGGCTTTGAATTACCAACATATGGAGTTGGGAGCTGGGAGGGACCCGAGGAAATGGAAGACTATGGAAATGAAGAGCCAGGCCTCAGCAGGGAGAGGCATTCTTGACCTTGTGGTCTAAGCTCCAGGCCCAGAGAGCTTTAGCAAGGACCGAGGGGAGGTGCCAGCTCTGACGCAGCAAGACCTGCTCCTGGAGCCCAGACCAGGGGGGCACTTAGGGCTGGGGAGGACGGGCTCTCCTGGGATGGCAGTCAGGGCTGCATCTTGGAAGAGGTGAGAGGCTGACCCCTCTCAGAGTTTATGGGAGACTCTAGGATCCAGGGAGCCACGCTTCCACCATCTCAGTGCGAATTCTCCCTCCTTGCATCCATTGGCCAGCTCCTTTCAGGCAGCTCTTGCGCTGGGTCCTGGACCAAGAATGGGGACTTATCAGCTGTGTAGAGGGGGCTCTAGCACTGTGGCCAGAGGCTCCAGACAAGGCAGTCTGGCTTCATGCTACTGGAGATTTAGCTGGAGATTGCTGGAGCCCACCACGGGGTTTACCTCGTCTCTCTCCTTGGGCACAAAGGGGACCTCTCAAGGGCCTCCTGACCAGAGCAGGTGCCACAAGTGCTCTGAGGCTACTTTCATTTGTTTTCGCCAAGTTGGGGTGAAGTCCAGAACTTTCCCCCTTTGGGAAGCACCAAGGCATCAGATGGCAAGAGGGACCCACTGTATTCACTTCCTGCCTGAGCTGCATCCCCTTGTCCTCCCGCTGGGCCCTCACATCCCCCCCGAGACACAGGGTATTTCTCCCCCAGACATCTAGAGGTCAGCTGTCACCCACGTGGCATGTTGATTCCGGACTTGGGGACACACTCAGCTAGTGCATGGACAAAGGCCATAAATAGGTCATTTTACCTTACAGAGGTAGAGGCTATGCCGAGCTTATGAGCAATAATAAGAAGGATTACCAATAAACAGAGTTGGAGGTGAAGCTAAGGGGGGAGGAATTTTTTAATCTGCCCCTGGCCTGATTATCTGGCTTTCAGAAAAGCTCCCGGTGGCCATAGATTTGCTCAGGGGCTTCTCTGGCTGCTGCTGTCGCCTCCTCCTCTAGTCCCATCTTCTTGCTCTCTTTCTCTGTTCTTTCTCCTTCTGCCCCTCTCTTTACCATCCCTCTTTCTCCCTCTTGCCCAGATAATTGCTTTAGAATTCCTTTGTTGCTTCTGGGACTTCCTGGCCAGGTCCCCAGCCCCACAGATAAATAAAATTTAGGCGACTCGGGATCCCAGAAACATAATGGCGAGCTTATTGGTGAGGCTGAGCATTTAGAATACCCTGCAAGGTGACAGGGCTCCTGGACAGGACGTCACCGGAACCTCTTCTGCCACCTCTCTCGTTGGGGTGAGGGCGACAGGGTGTCCTGAGAGTGGTGGCTGGCTCGTCACAGCTCTGTCCTTGCATGCCTTGTTCTCAGGCACGAAACTTTGTCTGATATATCACCTTAATCTGCCCAACGAATCAGCAAATGAGGTGTTTTAAGAGAAGAGTATAGTGAACATCTATATATCTGTCACCCAGATTCAACAATTGCTAACATTTTGCCAAATTTACTTCTTGCTCTATTTTTTTCCCTCACCCATTTAGAAAGAAATTGCAGGCATCATAAAACTTCACCTCTAAATACTTCAGCATGTGTCTCCTAAAAATAAAGACCTGTCACACATAACCATAATACTAGTTTCATACCCGAGAAAATCCATAATACGCAATGTCATTTAAAACCCAGTCCATATTCAAATGTTCCCAGTTATTCCCCAGATATTTTTGCTGGCTTTTTTAAAAAGAAATCAGGATCGAATTAAGTTTCATGCATTGAAATAACCGTGTTTTTTTAAGGATGTGGAAACCAAGGCCTTCCCTTGCCAGAAGAGAATAAACTTGCCCAAGTCCACACATTCTGCTTGTATTAGAAGTTCCCATATCCAGTTTTCACAGTCCAATCACGTTTCTAAAAAGAATTTTAGATACCAATCCAGGGTTGCCAACAGTTTAGCAAGCATTTTAAAAAACTATCATCTGTTTTCATTATCATTTAATGTAGAAAATGACACTTTAATGCCCACATCGAGGACATGGTTTCAGGCTACAGTACGGTCTTGCAGGCATCCGGGAACCACAGGCATGTGAGGAGAAGCGTCTACACCCACCGTGCGGCCAAGGACCCAGTGGGGAGTGGGGAGCTGGTCTGCCGGCGCTGCAGCCACCAAGCGGGGCCTGAGGACCTTCGGGATTTTCACGGGAGTTACTGTCACTCCATGTCCTTGGTCCTCTGCAGGTGCAAGTGTTGCTCCCCGCCCCTTCCCTCCACATTTTGTTATAAAAATATTCAAACGTACAGCAAGGGTGAAATCATTATTTGCAGTGAACGTTCATATTGCCACCTCCCACATTTAGCT
>RJWJ010047114.1:0-11121 GCA_004363605.1 Indri indri
AGGAGTATTTTAAATAAAATAAGAGTTTAATATCCTAAATAAAATGCTAATGAAGGGAGTTTAGTTTTGTTTCTTTGTGTGTTTGTTTTGTGATTTAATCTGATTTGATTTGAGAGCATCCTTTTCTATGCTGGTTGGTGTCTCAAAACACCATTTCAACACACCACTCCTTCCAGGAAGGAAAAGGCATGAAATGGACTTTCAGCTGTACCCATCCACCTTCCTCCCTACCTTGGTACAGGACTTGGCATCAACAAAAGTTTCCATAAAAATAAAGAACTGGCAGGAAGCAGCTAGTCAGGTGATCTGAGGCTCCCTAGGAGGGAGTCTGTGTGTGCCAGCCTTCTTGTGCTCCCTGCTGGGGCCCACCTGGGTGTGAGCAGCGTGGCAGGGAAGACGTTCCTGGTCGAAGGCAGATGCTGGCAAGCGTGGGTCTGCAAGAGGAAGCACAGATGAGTAGGGCAGAACCCAGGGCAGTGGCTCGAGGACCACACTCCAGGCTCTAGGGAGGCCTGTCTCAAGGGCAGCTTTCCTTGGAAATGCAGCCCTTCAGCTTTAGCTATGCATGTTCTACTGGGGTAGAGAGGCCAGGCTTGTCTCTAGGGCACATCTGACTTGAATGGGGAACTGGGTCTCAGAACTCCAGGGCATCTGGGCTCCTCTAAACAGATACACATGGTTCACAGAGGCTCAGAAATCAGAGCCAGATGAGAAGACTTAGGAATATAATCCTTTAACTCTAATTATATTCTGCCTCCTTTGCTAACCACATCAAAGTTCATATCTCAAGTACAAAATCAGGCTGATACCACAGCATTTATCATCAGTTTGCTAGGGTAGTTCTAGGGTAGTGCAGTTTTGCTTACAAAGGCCAACCACCCATTTCTAGTCATTCCGTTCTTCCAACTGGTGTACTCATTCTGGAAGGCTATGGCTCTTAGTTTGCAATGTTTGATGGGGGTCCTAAGTCATGTGCTACTCACTTTTGATTCCTGTTTGATTCCCAACTTCAGACTAACTCACAGACATGTCCAGAACCAGTTGTATCACTGAAGCTAACACTCTTACCAATCTCTTCTCCCCCATTCAGGGCTCACACATGCTTCAACCGACTGGATCTGCCACCATATCCCTCATACTCCATGTTGTATGAAAAGCTGTTAACAGCAGTAGAAGAAACCAGCACCTTTGGACTTGAGTGAGGACATGGAACCTCGCCTGGCATTTTCCTGGCCAGTGACATCACCCTTCCTGGGATGATCCAACCTTCCCTTTCCCTTAATCAACTCTCCTTTGATTTTGGTATTCCATGATTTTTATTTTCAAACCAAATCAGGATTGACAAAAGCTGTGCATGAAGAACTGCCTTCTTCTAAGATCTAACCTTCAGGCTTCTCTCCTCTGTTTTCAATGAACTGCTAGCCTGTATGCAATATTTAAAAAAAACAGCTGTCTAAAGGTCTGTGTATATCTCCACATACCTCCATTATTAACAATGAAATACGAATGCAAGTTACACTACACTTGACCAAATGGTAATAAATGTTTACTTCCATTTCTATCATTTAAGGGGGAAATCTGAGCATTAAGCATTCCAAGCTTTTATACGCCCATGTCTTCTGAGCAAAGCCACCATTTTTTTATAATTTCCAACAACCAAATCCAGAGCTGATCAAGTCTTTGTTTTCCTCCCTCTCCACTTTTCCCTGTGCATACTCTCCATCCAAAGGACAGCAGTGGCAAACTGAAATTTTTATACATTCAACTCCTGAATCACGTGTGGCATCAGTCCCCTCAGCTGGGACTAGCCTAGACATATGGTGCAAATACGACACTTCCAACAATTAACAACTGCAAGAAAACCACCTGCCGCTGATGCACCACAGTACATCCCAGTGGTGTGGGCAGTGTGGGCTCAAGCTGAGCTCAGAGGAGTCTAGGAGGGGAGCACCCCTAGTGATACGCACCACACGAGAAGCACAGACTTGTGTGCATGTCCGAGAAGGAAACCTTCTTGACTAATGTAGCGTGAAGGACGAGGCTTCAACCCCCACAGGAGAAAGGGAAGAAGGACATATTACGTTCGTTTGAATACCTGAGTTCTGTACTGTTTTGTTTTGTTTAGTCTAGCGACAGTTCTTCTTCACAAAGGAAAAAAAAAAATATATAGATGATCTCATGACTTTTGTTAAAGCCAGGTATTACTTGCTTTGCAGACAAACCTGTTTTTTTGTTTTAACGTTGATATTGGTTTTCTTCGTGCTTTTTTCTTTTCTGGATCATGGTGTTCAGGTTCCTTCACATCTGATTGTCCACAGGGTCCACATTAAATAAGAAGCTGCAGAGAGTGATGGTGCTTGTTAGGGGCCAAGGGCAATATGGTACTTCTCCTTCATCCGTAGCAATCCTCGGGGGCAGGAACGTGACACCCCAAAGGCACGCTGATTTGTGTCAAAATAAATATTCAGCTTCCTTTAGCATTCAGTAAAAACATATCTCAGAAAACAATGTTGTCAGAAAAACAGTTGCAGGCTCCAAAGACAGCCTAACCTCTTGATTGCATTTGAAATAAACCCAATCTTAATGGCCATTTGCTATTTTTCTAACCTTGTTATCCATGTTGTCTGAAATATGTCATAAATGAAAGTGTTTTTCTTCACTGGGAAAGGAAGAGCTAAAGAGACCCCACTATTTAAATGTCACGTTGTTGTTTTCAATATATTAAAACAAGGGGAAAATGTGAGAAAAGTAAGACAAAGTGAATTTCATATAAAGTCATGCCTTGTGGCTCATTATACCCGTTTGTGTCTGGACAGTGCATTATTTGTGTTCCCTGCACTCTAAAATAAAACATTCTTCTAGCAGGAATTATTGACAACACCAGCTCCTCTTGCTGCTGTGTATCTGTTGTCAATCAGGGACTGTATGTTCTAGAAATTTAGCCTTATACTGTTGTCCAAAAGGAATATGTACCAAGATGGGATGAAATGTGTAAGTTATATAGAATTTGAGGAATCTGTAAAATTCAGTACACATTTCAGTATCTGAAAAGTAATAGATTCCAAGGTGGCTATTATTTATTTATGAAATCAGAACATAAGGATTATGCAAATCATTGCACCATACTCTTATTCTCTTTGGACAGCATCTCTAATATAGGGGTATCTTTCATCTTTAGAATTTGGTGTTATACATATGTAAATACTCATTAATTCAAGCATTCAACTCTCTTTTTAGTACTTATTCAGCAGACATTGGAAAGGGAGAAAGCTATTCACGAGATGGAGCCTGCACCTGAGAGCTTTACAATTTACATAAATATCTAATTAATCTATTAATCAGATTAATTAGTATCTACTCTACCCATATACAGAAGGAATGTGGTATCTCAGAAATTATATATAGATAGGTAACTTTGGCATAAATGGTTTTTCAACTAGCTTTTCCTTATTCCCCCGCCACTACTGATGCCATGGCTCTAGATGTGTCCCACAAAAATAAAAGGAACAGTGTTTCATAAAAGTGCAAAATTCCATAATGAAACACTGACATCAAAGTCATCTGAAACAATGTAAAGCTTGCTTAACACGGCACCAGTATGCGACTGCAGCCTTGCAGAGAGTCCTCACAGAGGAAAACAGAAGAGGAGCTCAGAAACGAGTTACGGAAAGATCCTTTCTACCTCATATATGAGGGTGATTTTAAATAATGTATAATTTTTCATTTTATATACATATCAAATGACATAACTATAGAACTAAATTATGCCATTAATTTCACCAGGTACAGGCATAAAACACCCAAATCATAATTCAATTGGTAAGGCAGATCTATTGTTACCACCCATAATTTTTTTTTAATTTAAAGCATGAGTTTTTTCCATGGAGGCAAATTGCAAAATTAATCACTTATAAGCCACAACCTCCCTAAAACAAGGTCTTTTAGATCTAGTTTTAGTAAGAGTATAAATACCCTTAATCAGGGGACAGACAAGAACAATAAATAAGAAAACATTTAGATTACAACATTGAAAAATGCTTTTAAAATTCCATAAGGTATCATAAGAATTTCATGGATATCGCAAATGTTTTATTCTAGAATATGAAGATGATAATGGTGAAAAAAGAAATTGACTCTGCAGGGTCAGGAGAGGTATTCTAAATCTGCAGACTTCTTTGTCACTTCCTGTGTATGTTAACTGGTGGAGGTCGTGGAAAGACTGGGACGGTGGTGAGGAAATGAAGAAAAAGAGATATGTGCTTTTGGGGAGCAGGCTTTAAATATGCAGCATCTAAATCTTTTTTTCTTTCAATATTAATATGTCACCAAATGTCCTTTAACAGTAAGTATGTTTGTGTGACAAGCCAATGAGCCGAGTTTTCCATAACAGTTCTAATGTTACATCAATCGCCTGTCAGTCCATGTGTCAAACCATGTGTCCAAAATTTGGGTTCCGAAAATTTCTCAATTGCCACAAATGTTTTCCCAGTCAAGATGAAACACTTTCAGATGAAAGTAGTTAGAACTTTACATAACAAATGTGGTGCTTTTATTATTATTATTATTATTATTATTATGTACTTCAGTGTTCATTATTAAAATTACTGCAATATTATATCATAAAAATCTGGGATGGATGTTCCAGCCATCATAAGGTTCAAAAGAGAAAGTGTTATTTTCCTGTTAGTGACATGTAGTCCCTTTGTTATAGTAGAAAAAAAGGTGCCTAGAGGTAGTATACAGAATAAATATTGTTCCATTAGCCTACTTCCTGCAGCTTCCAATTTATCTAAGGAAATGTCTATAACAATTTTGTTTGAAAGTCTTTGTCCTAGTCAATAGCAGAAGCAGTCCATGTTATTGGGCTGACTTTGCTTACACCAACAAGAGAAATGTCACGTGATACTCAGGCCTCGCTTTCTCCTCCATCACACCACCTTCAAGGAATGTCAATAAACTCACTTTGATATGGCATTGTGTATGCTCCTTATTGCAAATGTAAGTCTTCGGTAACACGTAACAATCTGTGTTCTGCCTCATGCTCTCATTGGATGTAAGCAATAAAACAACACAGAAGGCGACCAGCTGCTATGATAAACAATCCCCACAAAAAAAAATATTTATGAGAAAAGCATCATATGTGCTCACCAATCCATGAATAAAGGAACAGCTTTTGTAACACGTGTTTTGTGTATGCCTATTAGAACTAGACACAAACCACATGGGCCTCTTTGTGTTAGTGCCTGCTGCGTAGAACCAAGTGCACACCAGCTTGTGCGAATCCCTACAGAAGGAGGTGCTTCTACAAAGGCTTCAGGCCACAGCCTAACACCCAGTGTGACCCTGGGACAAAGGTTACCACTGGGCAAATGTGGCGTGTCCTGTGGTACATATCACAAACTCCCAAGATCAAAATGTCATTACCTCTTTCCAAGCCTCTAAAAGACAAAACATGTGGCTATCACTGGGTGGAAAGCAGATTTATTGAGGAGAAAATATTTTATGATTAGAAAAAAGTGTGGGCAGAATCGAGAGAGGGGAGACACGTGAGGGACTGATTTGGAGACATCTCGATATTGCATTTTCCTACAATGCCGGGTTTATTTTAGATTTATTCTAACTGAAAATAATTTTTCTCTTCACCTTAAGAGAAAAATTAGCCCAGATTATAATTTATAGTAAGGCATAGATTATATTATTTTGTTTTCATCTTACCACTGTTCTGAAATCAAGATTAGACTTCAGCTTTCCTGATTTCTCTGGCCGGCCTTTTCCAATATACTGTGCAGATGACTCATTAATTATATAGTGTGAGGAGAAAAATGACACACACAGCTTATATTGAAGATGTGGCTTAAATATGTCTAAAGAGGATGGTTCTCTCACAGAATAAGTGAAGGGAGTTATGGAAGATCAGGCTAACCTGTATCAGTGCTGCAGGAGGCATCGCATTTATAGCTGGCAATAGACAGATACTTTTGTCCAACTGGTCTATCTTGGAGATGGAGAATCTGACACAAGGAGAGTTGACTTGTTCAAGGCCACTGAGTTTTATCTTGGGGGCTAATGGTATGCCCTGTCACAAATATCCCCTTGCGCCCTGACTCCTGGACCTGGCACAACCATTAGAAAATTTGCCAGGAGGGTGAGGTTTGCAGAAGAGATGGAAGCTGAGAGTGTGCACTGGTTGCCAGAAGTCCACAGACAGTGTGTAGTCACCAAAGAAGGACACGGGCTACTCGTTCCCATAGCCCCTCTGAGCAAGTCTGCTAGGGCTGCCGTAACAGAGATCCTTAAGCAAGGCTAGCAATTAGAGCTCAGGTGTCTGGGGTCAGTTCCTTCTGAGGGCTGTGAGAAAGCATCTGTTTCATCCCTCTCTCCTAGAGTCCAGTGGTTTGCTTGCAGTCTTTGGCATTCCTTGGTTTGTAGATCTCTGCTTTCATCTTCATATGATCTTTTCTGTGTGTGTGCACACGTGTGTGTGTGTGTGTGTGTGTGTGTCCGTGTCCAAATTTCTCCTTTCCATAAAGATATCAGTCATATGGATTAGGGTCAACCCTAATGATCTCATTTTAACTTGATTAGCTCTGTAAAGGCCTAACTCCAAATAAGAAAATAAGGTCACATTGGAGGTTCTAGGTGGAGTTAGGACTCCTGTACATCTTCTTTGCAGGGACACAGGTCAATCCATAACATCCTCTTTCCTGCTACATTAAGAGCTCCCAACAGTAATAGTAATAATAATAAACACTCCGTGCTTTCCATGTGTGACCCTATGAAATAGCTACTTGTATATCCCCACTTTAAGCTGGAAAAAGAAAAAACAACAGCAAAACATAGAGAAGTGAATTAACTTGCCCAAAGTCACATACTTAGTAAATGGTAGAGCCAACATTTGAGTTCATTAGGAGCACCCCATTCGATTAACCGTTTATTGAATATGTGTCCCCTGTTGGGTCCTGGGCTGGGCACAGGGGCCACTGGCAGTCCGTACCCTCAGGAATTTCACGGTCTAGTGGTGAAATGACACTTTCTTCTCCTCCAGTTGAGATTTGGCCCCCGTTTTCAACGTGAGTTGTCTCCTCACCCCACCCTTCACTCGGCTCCTGAGTACCATATGGTGCCATTGAAAAATAATAAGGAAGCAAAGTGCTACAGGAAAAGGGGACAGGAGCAATTGGCTCTGCTGGAGAGGAAGGATGGACAGGAATTAATTCATCTGGAGACAGGATTTGAGCATGTATAAAATTGGGAAAAATAATTTAGATTTATCAGCAAGAGAGAAACATATTGTTTTTCCTGAAACAGTAAACAGAGAAGGCACTAGAAGTGACTAAATCAGCCTAAGAACTTCATATCTGTAAAAGCTGGGAGAACACAGCTACAGAGAGATTTTTTTTTAAATGTCTGGAACCTCTAATTGAGTTAGTGTTAAAACTTGTTCAAATTAGAATTAACTTGTTTAAATAAATGGGCAAATTATATGTGCCCAAGAACTTGTATGTCTTTCCATTTGATTCCAAAGACTATATATTACAGAGTTTTCTTTTTTTCCTTACACAGTTATGCAATCCCTATTACTTTTTTAATGCAATAAAAATTGGGTCATGACTTTTATCTTGTCCAGACTTTTATATTCGTCCATAAAAAGAGCTTCTTCTTTTCTTTCAACCTTTTTCTTTTAGTAGGAAAAACTGAATGACAATATGAGGTAATTAGTTTTCTAAGGTTGTGGTAGATCACATAAAACGGCCTCAATTCTTCAGCACTCCCTGAAGCCACACTTTTTACCCTGCAAAAAGGTGGGGGGACATTCTGACCCACCCACCCAATGTCATGCAAACTGATGCATGTAAAGTACTTGCACAACTGAGCTGCACCTCTCTTGCTTGCTGCTGTGCTATAACCATGAAGGGAACACGCCTGGGATAACAGGGGGATAAGAGGTGAAAGCTAAGGTCAGGCTAGATCAGCCAACAACCAGTTAACTCCGGGGTATTTAAGGAAACCCAGCCAAGTTCATTAGACCCAACCACCCAACCTCCAGCTGACCCCAAAGATGTCAACACTAAAAGTGCATGGCAATTTAGTGATATTTTGTGATCGTTGTCCATTATTGTGGCAATGGATAACTGATACAACGACCCCTAGGCCTCCTTTCCTTTCTGGGATAATGTTTGAAAACAAGCACTGAAAGTTTCCTTTAGCTGTCTGAAAGCATCTACCATATATGGTAACTGCTGTTTGATACTGGAGAGAGAAGCGAGATTGGCCTATTGGCATAACTTTTTAGAATATAATTTGGTAATATGTATCAAGAGTTTTAAAATATCAATGGCCAGATTGTGGTTCAAAATTGCATCTTGCTGGTGGTTCCAGAGGAGGCATCTTTCATTCCTGTACTAAACTATTCTTAGGTGCTGTCCCTACTCCCTCCCTTCATACCAGTAACTCTCTGTATTTATTCAGGATTACAACTCTTATGTAGACAGCAGGAACTAACGGAGAATTATATTGTAACACATCCCAAAAGTTGACGTCCCCATACACAAACTCTGTAGGGCAGGGTAGGAGAAAGAAGAACCCTCATGGCGAAGCATTTATTCATTCAATTTATTCAATAAGTGTTTATTGAGCATCTACTCTGTGCTAAGCACTGTTCTAGGCACTGGGGTTGCATAAGTAAACAAAACAAAAGAATCAATAAGTAAATAATATAGTATGTTGAAAGGTGATACGTGCTATGGAGAAAAAATAAAACAGAGAGAGAAGATAAAGAGTATTGAAATTAAAGGGTTTACAAATATAAAAAGAACTTTTAGGGAAGGTGCCAATGAAAGATGATGTTTGGGCAAAATCTTAAAAGAGATGAGGAAGCGAACCTGAAGACTATCTGGGGGGAAAGTGGTCCAGTCAAAGGCAACAGCAATTGCAAATACCCTGGAAATGGAGTGTTTCTGATTGATCGAGTGTGCTGTGGCTTGTAGTTTTCATGTACTTTTCCAAAAGGACAAGCAGGAAAGGGAAGGCAATACTCCTCCGTTCTTAGGTGAATGCTTATCAGACTCTGCGAATCAGGCTGTGCCCACCCACCTGCCCATCCACCAGGTGTAGCCTGGGTAGTCGCACTGGTGTCGAATGAACAGTGTGGAGCTGAGGAAAGCACACACACATTGTTCCTTGGCAAAAGCAAGGTCTAATTTACTCACTGAAGGACAAACAATTCTAGAACCTATGAAAAATATCACAGAACAAGGAAAAAAATCAGCACCCTGAAAATTGAAGTAATTTACCCCTGAAAACTGTTCACTACAGACAACAACTGAAATCCTTTAAAGATTTCTAACTGGCCTACTGAATAGGTAGCAAAAAGATATGACCCCTAAGAAACAGAAGCAAGACACAGAAACAGAAAGCTGAACTGACTGAAAAATAAATCAAAATGAAAAACAATCTAACAATAGCAGAGTTCTAATCAAGACGTAGAACTGACTTGACCTGAGAATCACTACCACCCTCATGCTTGACATGTATAAAAAGGAAGGATAAAGGATTATTATTTTTAAGGTAATAATACATAGTGAAGCTAAGAAAACTGGAAATAAAAAGGAACCAACATCCACAGTGGTTAGTAAGAGTTGGTCAAATACGTTAAGGATACGGGTTTTCACTCTTGTGTCAGGACTTGAGCCCTCAGTCTTCCTGTGTAGCAAGGAACTAGCAATGAACTCTTGGCATTGAACCTGAAATTGAGAAAGTGCTGACCTCTCATGAATAAGTTATAACGATCCCCACTGCTGGTGTGGAGTCATAGTGGGCAGCAAGACGCTCGTTGGAGGAAGCAGTGTGAACACAGATCCTGAACCCTGACTCACGGCTCATGACAGTGCAGAACACAAATCCCATTATCCAAATGCTTCAAAACCCCCAAGCTCCATTGAGAAATTAAACCAAAAATTTGTCTCCCAACCAAAAAATTCTGTAGAGTCAGGGCAAAGGCCATCCAGAAACTCCCTCACAGAAATTCTTTCCCAACTCAGGCCCTATTTAGAGCCCTTCTAAAGATCATTACAATTAAATAGGAGCTCAACAACAAAAAATTATATTAATAAAATACATGAGGAACTTCATTGCCAGGAAAGAGAATCCACAGATAGAATGAACAGGAGGAACTTGAAACAGTACCTCAATCTGAAAAGCCACAACCTTAGTACTTTGAAATGCTCAAAGAGATAAGGAAGGGATAGAATATATTACTATAAATCAGGGACAGAAGATTATAAACCATGACACAGCATGTTTGAAAAGAAGAGTACCATTTCTTTTCACCTTTTTTTGTTAGAACGAGCCAGTTTAAATCTGTAAGTATTTAACTTGAATGAAAATATGTAACAGGTCCCTTTTTTTACAAGGTACGTGTTCAGTTAGGGTTTTGATCAGGAAAGTAGAGCTACTCTGAGGGATATGGAAAAAGGATTTATTGTAGAGATAAATCTTACACAGGTGTGGAAGCTGGTGAGTGAACATGGAAGGTTTTGCATCTGATAGTTGGCCTAAATCAGGAATAGAAGCCAAATATAAATCCAGAGAGAACTAGGGCAAGTGAATCTCACGAGGATAAACTAAAACCCACGAGAACAAACTAGAAGCCACTCAGTTTCTCACTGCCCACAACCTCAAAAATGTGAGTGACCTGCCAAAAAAGTTGTAACACTTTTTTGTGTTACAAAAGCTGCAACACATACCTTACCCGACTCAGAGAAACTGCATGAACAGATCCTTCTCTGAAACTCCTCGTCTAGTCCACCAGCAATTTCGCTTGTCCCTACCTTGAAAGAATTTCCATTGTTAATTCCACTGCCACTTCCCTAACCCAAGCCGCAGCACTTTCTCACCTATATTATTGTCCTAGTCTCCTGTCTGGCTTCCTACATCCAATTTTGCCACCCTTAGTCTATCCTCCACTCTATAGCCCGACTAAGGTGTCAAGCATTATAACGTGTTAAATCATGTAACTCTCCGGTTCAAACCCTCCGGTGGTTTCCCATCAGCTCATAAACCCCTACATGATCTGCCCCTGGCTCTCTCTCTTTCTCTCCTACCTCTTTCTCCCAGCCACAC
>RJWJ010047115.1:0-11096 GCA_004363605.1 Indri indri
CAAGCTTTCTTCTGTTATCACCATTCTTCTTAATTTGTAAATTGTTGCCATGTTTTTACTTTTAGTCTATTATGTTGAATTCATCACCAGCCAGTCTGTAAGGCATTGAATAGAGTTCAGTAAAATGCTATGCGGTAGAGCAGATATAAAAATAATTACTTTCAAGGAGTTTTAGCCTCATGTAGAAGCAAATAATTGAACTTCTAATTTTGAGTAGGTTTAGAGTATAATATAAAGTGATACATTATATGATGAAGCTCTAAAGTTGTTTGAATTCAGAAAGTATTAATACAAAAATGAACAATTGTGGAATTAGTCAAAAGTCATTATATAGGTATAAAAATACAGCCTAACTTTGAAAGGTACAGGTAAACAGAAGAGAGGAGGGGAATATTCTAAGGATGTCTTTCTAACAATAAATATCTAAAGACAATTATGTGTCTTAGCTCATGAATTCAGTGATTAGTATGACATACATATTCATTCATTTTTTTCATTTATTTAACCATCAAATATTGAGCATGTATATACAGGCCAGGTCCACCAAATATTAAGCATGTACAAACATGCCAGGCCCTAAGACATAATGGTGAACAAGACAGATATTATGTGCTCAAAAGTGTTTAGATGCTCTGGGGAGAGCCACTCAATAAAGACATAAGCAGGTAAACATAGAAGCTGGTATTAAATAGTGGAAGGGCTATGAAGAAATTAAATAGTGTGGTGTGACTCAGAGAGACTGGGCAAGGAAGCCAATCAGTTTGGGTAGTCAGGTGCTGCCTCTATATGTGAAGAAATCTGGCACTTGAAGATATGGGGGTGGTATACTCCAAATAAGGGGAGAAGCATGTAGACAGAGCTTAGGGTGGGAATGAGCTCAGCTTTATTCCAAGAATGGAAAGTAGGTTCATAACTGAAGTAGAGAGTGGCAGGAAATAAGTTCGGAGAGGTAGACTCGGGCCAACCCTGCCGGGCCTTGTTGGCCATGATGAAGTGCTTACTGGCCATTGGGTACACTTCTTTTAAAGAGTTGGTTCAAACTTTTTGCCTACTTTTTTTTGAAAAGTGTGGTTTCCTTGTTATCATCCTATATGAAGTACATGTAACTTCTTAAAACTGAGGCTAGATGTCTTTTATCAGTTCTCTAAATTTTTTTTCAAGCAAGGTCTCTTTGAATGTTTCCTCTGCCCAATTAATTCTCTTCTGTTTTTATGGAACTACCATTATATCTACATTGGACCTATTCACCCTGTCCCATATGTCTCTTAAACTCTTTCCTATATCTTTCTACCATCTCATCCCTGTACTTTGATCTATTTCTACTAAAATTTTTAATTCAATTTATTAGTCTTGTATCCTTTCTGCTGTTTTATTTATTGTTTTTTTTTCAGCTATGTGCTTTTCTCATTTGATCATTTTTTTTATGGATTCAGTTCTGTAGTGAACTGGTCCAATTTTTCTATATTTTCCTGAACATATTAAACAGTTATCTTAAGGTCTGTTTGCTTAAATATATTACATAGTTATTTTAAAGTTTATGGATGATAACTTTAATATCTAGATTATCTGTGGGTCTCTGTGTGTTTTCTGTTTATTTTTCAGTTAATAATTTGTGGTCATTTAGCCTGCTTCTTGGTATGTTTGGTAAGTTTTCTGTTGAATAAGGGACATGGTGTGTTGACAATTTTAGAATGACCAGGCACCACTTTCCTTCTCTGGAGAGAATTTGATTTTTTGTCAGGCAGATAGAAGGCAGTCAGATCACTTTTAGTCAAGTCCCTTTTGAGTTTGCCTTATTCTTAAGGCTTTTCCCTGCAAGGCTCTTAGCTGAATACCTAGGGTGTCTGCCATGGCCTCTCTTCATTAGTGAATCTTGAACTTTATATCCAGTACTGGGAAATTGCTGATATTTCTGTAGCCTCTTAAAGTTGTTTTCTGCTTGTTTTCTTAGAAATTGTCCTTCTATGTGTGAAATTTAGGAATTGGCACATGCTTCTAGGGGCACTTGCACACACACTGCTGGTTTCACTTATTTATGGTTCTCTTTTTCTCTGGTATCTTGAATTCTCAAAATCTGTCCACATTACAGTCCTTAATTAATTTTTTTCCCTCAGGCCAGTGAGATGGTTCCAAAGTGTAGGCAAGTGTTTTTCTGGTATGTCACTATGACTAGTACTTCAAAGTAACAAATGCTTTTGAAGATGAAATCTGTGAAGTTCTCATTCACCTCTATAAATTTCCCTTTTCTCTGAAATTTTGGCTGCCTTTTGCTATTCTCTGATGTCTCCAAACACATCTTTTTGTCTTTTTTTTTTGTTTTGTTTTGAATTAGTCTGGTAGCAGCTACTTTATCATACCAAGAAGCAAAGATCCCTCTTTATCTTTTATCTAACCTACTTATACTCATATATTTGCCATTGGACCCCTAAAGTACTTTAAGTTCAAACATACTAAATATATCTGTTTGACCAAGAGAGTTTATCACACTGAATGTTTCCAGAACACAAGAGTCTACCCTGAAGACTAGCTCCTGCTCTTCCCCTTAGACTGAGGAAACTCATTTGGGGAAGTATTATGGCAGCCAACTTTGACTGATGTTTGCATAGTAGTCATACGGTGTATCTATTTAGGTTCATTATCAGTGTTGATAGTTGCACGTTAAAGTTGTTGTTTAGTAATAAAGAGCAAACATTATATACCCATTTTCAAGTTTTTATTTTATTGACTAGGATGATGTAAAAATAGATTGTCCAGTTAAATACTGGACACCTGGCAATACTAGGAAAAAACATCATGGACAATGGCCTGGGGTAAGAGAGAGATTTGTGTATTTATAGAGCTTAGAGAGGTTCAGTAAGACTGAGGAGTAGGATGTTGAAATGCAGAAGCAATGAGCAGAGTTTTGGGATTCATAAGCCAATTTGAAGAGATTGGACTTTGGCATCAAGCCAGTGGGAAGCCATTTAAAATATTTTAAACAAGATTTAGTTTTTAAAAAGATTTCTGTGTTTCTATGTGATAAATGGATTATAAGAGGAAGGTATAAAAGAAAACAATTTAGAAGCTATAACAATAGTTTGGTTTATGGTAACATTGGTACAGATAGTAAAAAATCATTCTATTCAGAACCTACTTAGGAGGCATAAAGGGCGTGATGATTGACAGCGGGGTGAATGAGAGGGATGACACCCACATTGTGGCCTGGGCGACAGGGGGTGGGGATGTAGTCCATGACTAAAACATAAGATACTAAAGCACGAGTAAGTTTTCAAGAGACGATGGTGAACTCCGTTTTCAATATGCTGGGTTTTAGGCATCTCTGAGATTTTCAAGTGATTGAGTGTAGCAATCAATTAGATATGTATTTTGGTGGTTGGGAGAAAGATCTGGGCTATGGAAATAGATTTAGAAACATCTAAAAATAGATGATCATAAAGATGTTAACTGAATCCATGGAGGGAAAGAAGAGTGTTTCAGAGCAGTGTAGGAGAATTAAGGTGGAAATATAAAGAGAGGCAAAGCTCTGAGAAACACCAACACTGCAGGCGTGATTACTTTAGGGGTAAGAAGCAAAATAAGTAGGTATCGAGACTGCAGCATGATGAAGGCCGAGAGCAGAGGGTCTCAGGAAGATGCTGTCTCAAGTTTCCAAAGCTGTAGTGTGTCAAGAACTGTGAAGAGTCTGAGATTTTATCCTATTCACATGTTAACAAGTTAGTCCTCGGACTGTATCATTTGTGGCTGAGCGGGCTCAAGTTGTACCGGAGCAGTAAAGAATGGGCTAGCTGAGTGCTGCACACACAGTGAGTTTGCATTAAAGCTCTGAATCTCTGAGCTTAGGAAACACTAGTCTTTTAAAATTGCCTGCAAGCAAAGTTGCCCAACTTTTCCCGGGAAGGAGACATTATGTTCATTATATGGGCAGTAAATATTGATTAACAGTATGCCTTCCCTCTTGAAGGAGTCCCTATGTTCCTTGTACAAAATCCTTGAAAAGATATTCCAAAACAAAAAGCTATCATTGTCTCAGCTCTCACGATGTGCAAAAATGTGAGGAATCCCTGGAGAATTGTCTTCCATCAGGGGGAGGGATAAAATAATTACACCACAAACTAATATTTCTTCAATATATTTTGTGTTATACACTCTACTAAGTATCTTTTCTCCAATTTACCCATCACAACAACTCTGTTAGGTAATTTCTTTGATCATTTCCAATTTACAGATAAAATCAAATACTAAAAGATTAATGAAAAGATTGGCTACAGCAAAGAGATGGCTGATAGAAGCAGAATCCAGATTGGAACAAAATGCAAAATGTTTGGGAGTAGTAAAAACAGAGCTAGAGCACATAAAGTTATTTGATTGGAAAGAAAGGGTAAGAAAAAGTTAATCCAGAATGAATTTTAAAAAAATGAGAGATATTTTTGTCCTCTTATGTGCGGGAAAAATGCCAATTAAAAAAGGAAAAAATAATATGGGGTTTAAGAAAGGGCAGTGGACGATATCACAAGAAAGAAGGCCAATTAAGACAAGGTAGCAGGCACATATGGCAGGTAGGAGAGCCATGTCCTTCCCTAGTAACAGGAGGGCAGTGCAGGGGTTGAGTAGTTTCTATCTGATGGCTTCTCTTTGATCTGCGAGGCTGAAGGTGAGATCACCTGCTGAGATTGAAATATAGGGGACTGAAGGAAGTGGTCTGAATTTCGAGAATAGAGTAGGTTTTTGCACAGGACAGGCAAGAGAATGGACAAGGAGTTTAATGTGAGTTTCTTTCGCAGTGCTCTGGTTCGTTCTGCTGATTTTCCAGGAGAAGATTATGGGAAATGAGCGTACTGAAAAAAAGTGTAGTTGATGTGGTGGGCCATGGAATCTAAGCCGGACAGGAAGAGAAGCGAAGGCAGTGGAAGCTGGTATGTAAGGAACAAGCAGAGGGATGGCCTATGGACTCAAAATCCTGACAAGATAAACACTCGTTTGGTAAAGTAACTGAGTGAGCAAGCTAGAAAAAATAGGAGGTGAGACTCCTGTTTTTACAATGAAGTCATGTTTCATTTGACATCAAAAACTGTAATTTCTGCCTCTTTGCATCATGCCAAGCATCTATGACCATAAACATAAGAACTTGATAATTAAGCCCTTGGATCTTTCTTTTCACTGAACAGATGCTGACAGTGGGCAGTGCCTACCACAGGGACAGATAAAGTACTTTGTGAGGTTGCCAGGAAGAAAACTGCAGCCAAGACAGAGTGCCTAAATTTTAATTACAGGAAGCTCTCTGTTAAAGGAAAACAAGTTTCCAAGGCAGAGAAAATGTGTGTTCTCAGAGAGTATTAAAACACTAGTGTCGGAAAACTATGAATCACATCTGTTCTCTGCATTGTCATGAAGTTCAATGTTGATGTTGGTAAAGTTTCTGTGTAAGTGAGGTTTGCTTCTTTTTTTTCTATTTTTTTTTTTTTTTGATTTCAGCATATTATGGAAGTATAAATGTTTAGGTTACATACATATACATATATATTGCCTTTGCCACACCTGAGTCAGAGCTTCAAGTGTGTCCATCCCGCAGACGGTGCACACCACCCCCTTTAGGTGTGTGTATACCCATCCCCTCCTCCCCCCTCCCTCATGCCTGACACGCGATGAATGTCACTACTATATGTGCACTTAAGTGTTGATCAGTTAGTACAATTTGCTGGTGAGTACATGTGGTGCTTGTTTTTCCATTCTTGTGATACTTCACTTAGTAGAATGGGCTCCACCTCTCGTGCTAGATCACCATTGTTTTTTGTGGCTGAATAGAACTCCATGGTATACATCTACCACATTTTATTAATCCACTCACGTATTGGAAATATTAAAGAAAAATCAAGCAGAACTTCTGGAAATGAGGTTTGTTTCCATTTGCCCTGAAACTCCTCTACTGTGCTCTTTTCAGTTTGGTAACTTCAGTTTCGTATCTATCCCAAACCGGTGGCCGTATTGCTTTTTAGCTACAACTTAACAGGGGATACTTTTCAGGCTTTATCTGAAGCATTAGATTATGTGTCCCAAGACAGCCTCTTGAAATTGGCTCTTGTAATTTCTCTCACTTAATGTTGTTCTTCTCTGTTTTAAATGATTCTTTTTTCAATCTCCTTAATAGATTGACCTTCTCTTCGTCCACTCACCTCTTAAATATTGGTGTGCCCAGGTCCTGATCACTGGCCATTACACAAGACGTTGCTAGTTGCTGACCCATATCGATTTCATTCCCATATGCTAGTGCAAATCCGTTTTTCCCTTCCTCCCTAGTAACAGAACCTCTATTTTTATCTGGATTCATTGTTTAGCATCTTAAAACCTACCTGTTCCAGCCTCGCTTGTAGTTTGCAGTGGCCACGTGACTAAGGTGACCAACCATCCCAATTTGTCTGAAACAGGGATTTTCCAGGACATGAGACTTTCAATAATAAAACTGCAAAAATCCCAGCCCAACCTGGATGAATGGTCACCTTACATCTGACCAACATCAAGCCAAGAGTATATGAAGGAAATGAAACATGGGTGTAGATTTTTTAAAATAAATTTTATCATGTACAGTTAACCCTTGAACAATGTGGAGGTTAGGGGTTCTTGAATATCTTTTTTGGTTCTTGAATATCTTTTCTTTACATCTCCACATAATGATCAACCTTTATAACATATGTAAAATCTGACATTTTTTACTCTAAACTTGTATTGGTTTAGCTCCTCACTATGTCTCTCCTGGATCATTAAATTGTCTCCAATATTTATAAAGTATATTTATATATAAACTGTATTTATGGATAGTGACTTCCAGAGTTCTCTTTTTAGAACACGACTCTGATCATGTGCCTTCCTGTATTAAAATCCTCGTTAGTGCCTTCAGGGTATAATAGCAAATCAATAGCTAGGTCTATAATGTGCTTCAGAGCTGACCTGCTCTAATTCTGCTACATCACCTTGTGCCGATCCGCTACGTGGATACTAGTCTACTACTGGAAAGTTCTGGCCCACTAGTGCTATTACTACTGTTCTTTTGTACTGGACAGACATGCCGACTTTTAAATATGCCACACTCCCTCACTGCAGGGCTGTTGCACACCAGCTTCTTCCATTTGGAATGCCTTCTTCCCAACTGTGATCAAATGCTAAAACAGAGGTTTCCAAACTTTCTTGGCTCATGGCACCTTTAGTGACTCAGTAATTTTTCACAGCACCCATAGATGTTGATATATATCTATATACTAACAACTCGGTAGCCATTTAAAAAATAATTACACTCACAGTGAAAAAAATATATTTCTTAAATAGTAATTACTTATTAATGGGATGTGTTCTTCTGTTGGATATTGTACACTTCTCAAATTTTAGCATTGGATTGCATCTTGCCATGCTAATTTCTCAACCTACATTGACTTTTGCATGGTAGTAGCTTTTTATCCAGAAGGCACAGAAAACTCAGCTCTGCAAAGACACCGCATCATCAAAAGGAATACACTGTGCTCTAATGTTAAAACTGTGGAAAACCTCGAGGTGGTAGTTCATTTGCTGCCTGACATTTGCTCTGTTTTCCCAGCAATTTAAAATATACCATGATTCTCCAGTGAGTTTGTTGTTATGCCCTGGAGTGCCTTGGCACAGTGTTTGAGAACCATGATACTGAAAGAATGGCATTGAAAATAGTGCCATCATAGCTTATTATTTCATTAGAAATTTATTCTTTTATTAAAAACTGATCATTCTGTTCAGGGCAAGGCAATTGGTAAGTTACTGTGAGCTAAGAGTCTGTGAGTCTAACATTCTTATCTTAGACTTCACTATAAGTCTAAGAATTTCTGCACTAGACGATTTTTCAGTTTAAAGGATGGGCTGTATATGTCAAATTAGTGAGGAAGGCTAAAATTAAGACTAAAAATATATACAAAGGGAAATACTTCCTTATCTAACTATAGCATTGCAGTGAATGTTGAATGCATCACCCAGATTGACCTTTTAAGTTAGAAACACTCATCCATCAGATGCTGCGAGTATTGACTACTGATAGATCGTGGGAATTGCACTTGGTCAAAATGAGCTGTTTTGCACAAAATTACATCCTCTCCCTGGAGGCAGCCCACATCTGATGACTACTCAATGTGGCGTAAAAAGGCCCCAGGTTTCTTGTCTAAATTTGAGACCTCTCTGAGGAGCCATTGCTGCTCCAGAGCTCCCCAAGGGACTGGCTTAGACCTCTGGTGATCTGCATCACAATTCAATTTCTTTCTCTGCCTAATCTTGCTTCCCTGTTTAGTCACAGATTTTCCTACCAAGAGTGTGATTCAGTAAACTTGCTATCCACAAATCTCCATCTCAGGGTTGTGCCAGAGTACTTTACCTAACACAAGATCATAGAAAATACCTTTAATCACATGTTATTTTACTTATGAATATATGCTGCTGAATTGTTATGGGTAGTTATTTATTTGAATTTGTACTGCTCTGTTAATAAGTCATTTTACTATATTAAGTACAAACTCTTAGGAACAAGTTAAATTAGGTCTTATTTCCCCAATAAATTTTCCAAAATTTAGGCCAGGTGTGGTGGCTCACACCTGTAATCCCAGTGCTTTGGGAAACTAATGTGGGAGAATCACTTGAGGCCAAGAGTTCGAGACCAGCCTGGGCAACATATCAAGACCTCATCTCTACAAAAAATAAAAAAATATTAGCCTAGCATGGTAGCGCTGGGCTATATAGTCCTAACTACTCGGGAGACTGAGGTGGGAGGATTGCTTGAGCCCAGGGGTTCAGGGTACAGTGAGGTGTGATCATGCCACTGTATTCCAGCATGGGTGACAGAGCAAGACCTTGTTTCTAAAATAATACATTTTCCAAAATTTTTTTCATATTATTAAGATAACACAAAAAAACAAAAAAACCAGAGTTACATTTAGCATCTGACACATCTCCCCTTCCCAATATAAACATAAATTTCAAGATATGGAAAATTTTTATAGTACTAGAAATTATGGTTTACACATTTAGTATCTATACATTTTTAGCATTTAAAAATGATAAATGTAAAGCTCTTAATTGTTTTGAGTGAACAAATTGTCTTCAACATATTTAATTAGCTGCAAACACATGCATACATGAGTGTAACAGATATTTTTTCTCATTTTATTGCCTCTCCAGAGACATGAAACAGTGACCTCGCTAAATTTTGTTCAACTCAGTCTTCTTAGAAGTTAAATAAATATAAGTTCAGGATTTTAAAATTTTGGTGTTTTGATTTTTTTAAAGATTCAATCATCAGGAGTGTAGTAATAGCGAAGGCCTTCATGGTGTTAGCCATAGTGGAAAAAGGGCTGACATACAGCTTGGCAGTGGCCGCACCATGGAGAAAGGCAGAGGCCCGGATCCAGCCTTAGGACTGCGTGGTTCTGGATGAAGGAGCATCATGATTAGCGGAGCATCACCTGGCAACACTGCAGGGATCTTGGGTCATTTTGCAATAAGGTCTGAGCACACCTGCCACAGCTCTTAGGGAGTAACTGCTCTTACATGAGTCTGGCATTTTTGAATAGGCACCTACCATGAGCAGAAAGGTAAGAGGGCTCTGCAACCACAAGATATATTGTTAAACCACATATCTGCTATTTATTTTTAGAATTATTGTGGAAAAATTAGATAAATTGCTCAGATAATTCATTCAAGGGTAAAGTCACTTGGAAAAAAATCGACAATGTAACTGTTTCAATTTTATCTGCATTTGAGTCCATTTTAGGATGACCACATATAAGATGACAGCTGAGAAATAACCATTGAAAAATTTAAATTCGTAATTTATTTTTGCCAAAAGATGGTCCTCATGTATCTGTTAAGACTCAGCAGATAAGAAGAAGAAAAACCACATTCTTTCAATGAATCTGAAGGTATGAAACCCAAGGTTGTGGAATCATGCAATATACTTGCATTTTACTATGTTGCATTTGAAATGTAAACAACTTAATTTAAAAGATAGGGTCCTGAAAATGTATTATTAAACCACAGCCTCTCACAAGAGAGTTAACATACCACATTAAAACACTTGTAAAAGAAAGGCAGGATTCTACAACAATTTTACTATCTTCCATTCCAAAAACAAAGTTGGAATGAAAGTATGAGAATGAAAAAAAAAAAAAAGGAAATAGTAAAATAATACAACAAAGGCATATTTTACATGCTAGTTTGAAACTCAGAATTTCATTGTTTTGCTATATAATCATGAAGACTGGGCTTTCTATGTTTGCAAAAGACATGCAATTTAGCATGTTCACTAACAATTATTGAGCATCTACTGTATAAATAGCACTGTGGTAGGTATTTTACATTCAGGATTTTACTTTTATTCTTATAACACCTTTAGGAAGTAGGTATTACTCTTATCAAATCCATCTTACAGAGAAGAAAAGTGAATGAAGCTAGTTTAGAGATTACAAAAACTTGGAGCCAATAACTGAACTTAAGCCATCTAATTCTAAAGCTCACGGTCTTAAGCAAAATGCCATGTAAGTTCTGTAAATATTTTGTTCAAAATTTGAATCCTAGGTTTATATATATATAATTTAATATTGTATATATTATTATTATTTATATTTTCCCATATTGTTGTTACCCTTGCATGTAGTTAATTGCTTTTCACAAACACAGTTGAAAACGGTAGCATGTATTCTAGAGTTCTATGTCTTTGAACAGAATGCCAGTAATGCCACCCGCTAGTGGTATTATGTTGGACAAGTTTCTGTATCTAAAAAATAATAGTGCTTATAAAGTAGTCAACAGTGCTTACTTTCAGGAATGTGGTGAGAAATAGAAATAATACACATATAATGCTTATATCCAGTAAGCACTAAGTATATTGGAATAATTATTTTCAAAAAAGATCAATCAAAATATGATTCTATTCTACGGGCGAACACTAAGTCACCAGTGAGAAAACAAAGTCCTGTGCTGAAAATCACTAAGGCAAACATTCAATCCTTTGAGTAAAATTAGAATATATATTTCTGTGTAGGTATGTTCAACTCTAAAAAAAAGTCATTAAGTATATGGCTTCAGAATTATCCATT
>RJWJ010047116.1:0-11098 GCA_004363605.1 Indri indri
TTCTTCATTTTTATTATATATGTTACGATGATCTGTGATTAGTGATCTTTGATGTTACTGTTGTAACTGTATTGGGGTGCCATGAACTGTGCCCCTATAAGATGGTGAACTTAATTGATAAATGTTGGGAGTGTTCTGACTGCCCCACTGACAGGCCATTCCCCCAGCTCTCTCCCTCTCCTTGGGCCTCCCTAGTCCCTGAGACCCAAGAGTATTGAAAATAGGCCAATCAACAACCTTTACAAATGGCCTCCAAGTGTTCAAGTGAAAGGAAGGGTAGCACATCTCTCACTTTAAATCAAAAGCTAGAAATAATTAAGCTTAGTAAGGAGGGGATGTAGAAAGCCAAGATAGGCTGAAAGCTAGGTTTCTCATGCCAGATAGCCAAGGTATGTTTGCAAAGGCAATGTTCTTGAAGGAAATTAAAAGTGCTACTCCAGTGAACAGACAAATGATAAGAATGTGAAACAGGCTTCTTGCTGATACAGAGGAATTTTAGTGGTCTGGATAGAAGATCAAAGTAGCCACGACATTCCTTTAAGCCAAATCCTAATTCAGAGCAAGACTCTAACTCTATCCAGTTCTATGAAGGCTGAGAGAGGTGAGGAAGCTGCAGAAGGAAAGTTTGAAATCAGCAGAAATTAGTTCACATAGTTTAAAAAAATAAGCCATCTCTATAACATAAAAGTACAAAGTGAAACAGCAAGTGCTGGTGGAGAAACTGCAACAAATTATCCAGAAAATCTAGCTAAGATCACTGATGAAGGTGGCTACCCCAAACAACAGATTTTCAGTAGAGACAAAACAATCTTCTGTTGGAAGCTGATGCCACCTAGGACTTTCATAGGTAAAGAGGAGAAGTCAGTGCCAGGCTTCAAAGTATAAAAGAACAGGCTGACTCTTGTTAGGGGCTAACGTAGCTGGAGATTTGAAGTTGAAGTCAGTGCTCATTTATCATTCTGAACTCCTAGAGCCCTTAACAATTATGCTAAATCTACTCTGCCTGTGCTCTATAAATGGAACAAAAAAGCCTGGATGACAGCACATCTGTTTATGTATTTCTATTTAGCAGGGCTTACTGAATATTTTAGATCCACCATTGAGACCTACTTTTCAGAAAAAAGATTCCTTTCAAAATGTTACTGCTCATTGACAATGCAACTGTTTATCCAAGAGCTCTGATGGAAATGGAAATGTGCAAGGAGATTAATATTGTTTTCATGCCTGTTAACAAAACATTCATTCTGCTGTCCATGGATCAAGGAGTAATTTCCATCTTCAAGACTTTTATTTAAGAAATACATCTCATAAGGCTATAGCTGCCTTAGATAGTGATTTCTCTGTTGGATCTGAACAAAGCAAATTGTAAACCTTCTGGAAAGGATTTACCATTCTAGATGCCATTAAGAAATTTCTGATTCATGGAAGGTCAAAATGTCAACATTAATAGGATTTTGGAAGAAGTTGATTCCAACTCTCATGGATGACTTTGAGGGGTTCAAGACTTCAGTAGAGGAAGTTGCTATAGATATAGTAGAAATAGCAAGAGAACTAGAATTAGAAGAAAAGCTTGAAGATGTGATTGAATTTATGCAATTTCTTGATCAAACTTGTATGGATGAGGAGTTGCTTCTTAGGGATGAGCAAAGAAAGTGGTTTCTTGAGATGGAATTTACTCCTCGTGAAGATGCTTTGAACATTGTTGAAATGACAACAAAGGATTTAGAATATTACATAAAGGTAGTTGATGAAGCAGTGGCAGGGTTTGAGAGAGACTCCAACTTGAAAAGAAGTTCTGTGGGCAAAATGCTATCAAACTCTGTGGAATATGTATACCATGGAGTTCTACTCAGCCACAAAAAACAGCGGTGATACAGCACCTCTTGTATTATCCTGGGTAGAGCTGGAACCCATTCTACTAAGTGAAGTATCACAATAATGGAAAAACAAGCACCACATGTACTCACTGTCAAATTGGTATTAACTGATGAACACTTAAGAGCAATACAGTAATAACATTCATTGGGTGTCGGGCAGGTGGGAGGAGGAAGGAGAGGATGGATATATTCACCCTAATGGGTGTGGTGTGCACTGTCTGGGGGATGAACATGCTTGAAGCTCTGACTTAGGTGGGGCACAGGCAATATATGTAACCTAAACATTTGTACCCCCATAACATGCTGAAATAAAAAAAAATGCCACCAAAGACAATTGCATCCTACGGAGAAATCTTTTGTGAAAGGAAGAGTTAATCAGTGTGGCAAACTCCAATGTTGTTTTTTTTTTTTAAATTTCTGCAGCCACCCTAACCTTCAGCAACCATCATCCTGATCAGTCAGCAACTGTCCACATCAAGGCGAGACCCTCCACCAGCAAAAAGATTATGATTCACTGAATGATTAGATGATCATTAGCATTTTTTAACCATAAAGTATGTTTTAATTAAGGCATGTACATTTTGTTTAGATATAATGCTATTGCACACTTAATAGACTACAATATAGTATAAACATAACTTTTATATGCACTGGGAAACCAAAAAATTTGTGTGACTCCCTATATTGCGATATTCACTTTATTGCAGTGGTCTGGAACAGAACCTCCAATATCTCTGTGGGATGCCTCTCTTTGGAAGGAAGTCACTGTGTACAACTCACACTTAAGGAGTGGGGAAATTATGCCCACTCAAGATAGGTCACGGTTATTTGCTATTTGCAGCAAAAGCATCCTACAAGGTACTAGGGTTGTGTACATAAAACCACATACATGAAGGGATTTAGAGATATTTATATTAAGATATGTCAAAAATAATTTTGTCTGTGCTGAGTTTTGTAATGTGTGCTAACTTGAGAACCTAATCTCTACTAAAAGGCAATTCCACAGAATGTTTACTGATGAAAGCTAGTAATTTCTTTTTGGTAATATCTATCTAGTTGTCTTATATTTTGGGTTAATATTCTAATTATGTTTCCTTTGTCTAGAAAATTTTCACCCCACTATAGTGGTTAGCCTCATTGTATCTCAATATCCTTGACCTCTAGTTACAGTTTTCTTTGAGAAAGGAAAAACAACAGCAACAACAACAACGAAGTGTTTTTCCTATTCTCAAATTCACCACTTAACACAACCCATTTGATACCAGATCTGTGGGGAATTTTCTCCACCCACCAAGCAATTCTCCAGTAGACACCAACTGGGTGTCCTACAATTTAATTCAATTTTGACATTATTTACCTGGAGTTAGAGTCAGATTCCAGAGGTTCAGGGCTCAGTCCCACAAGACCGTCCCCTCCCAGATGCCAATTGTAAGTATTAAGTTGTCACCTATACTTCTGTCCGATCAGCTATAAACCTTGGTTCTCATTACCCCCCTTAGGTTCAATTAATTTACTAAGACAACTCACAGAACACAGGGAAACATTTACTTATGTTTCCTGGTTTATTATAAAGGATGTTACAAAGGATGCAGATTAACAGTCAGATAAAAAGCTGCATAGAGCAAAGTATGTGGGGAGGAGCATGAAGCTTCCATGCTCTCTGGGCAAGCCACCTTCCAGGCACCTTCATGTATTTAGCTGTATGGAAGCTCCCTGAATCTTGTCCCTTTGGGTTTTTGTGGAGGTTTCATTACATAGGCATGATTGATTACATCACCAACCATTGATGATCAACTCAACCTTCAATACCTCTTCCCTCTCCAGAGGTCTGAGAGTGGGGCTGAGAGTTCTAACCCTTTAATCACATGGTGGGTTCTCTTGGCAACAATCCACTCGACCCCCTCCCGCCATCCTGAGACTATCCAGGGGCCCACCAAGCATCATCTCATCAGAACAAAAGATGCTCCTATCACCCAGGAAATCCCAGGGGATTTAGGTGCTCTGTGTCAGATACTCCTATCACTCGGGTCTTAGGAGCTCTGTGTCAGAAACCAGGTCAAAGACCAAACAGTAGAACAAGAGATTCTCCTAGTACTCCTATCTACAACCAGGAGCAGAGACCAAATATACATTTCTTACTATATAACAATATCAAAAATTTGGACTGAGATGGACATCTGGTCCAAGGCAGGCCACTTATGCTCTCTTTGGGGTATTTGGATTTGGGTCTCTGAGATGTGGGTCAGTCTTTATTAGCTCTTGAACTGAGATGTGATACAAATTAAGGTCTGTGTCAGTCATGTTTGGCCTTGTGCATGTCACAGCAGAGAAAACAATTTTTCGGAAAAATTGAAAGAAGAGAAGTGGAAATAAGAGACCATGGCACTCCAGAGAGACAGAGAGTAATTTGGGGTTCTTTATTATCCAGTTTCTGAATCCATTTGTTTCCGAAGGATGGCCTTGGGTTCCATGAGATAAATTTATACTTGCTAATATTTCACTCTTTCTGTTGAAAAACTGAGGGGGCTTATGTTACTTGCAGCTTTTTAATACTTGACCAAGACACTTGTGAACAAAAAGAGAATCACGTAACAAGATTTAATTTTTTCTCTTGTGGCAATGCCATAGCAATTCACATTCATTTATGGCACTAATTTCGAGCTACCTTGTATTAGAGCTACATGGTGACTTTCATAATCTATTTTAGTAGTGTGTAAATTAAAGAGCAAAGAGTTGCCTTATTCATCTTTTCTTACTCTACTAAATTATGAGGTATTATTCTTTGCCTATAATAGGAACTTAAAATATTTTTTGAAAGGTAACGATAGCTTGAGGAAGGAGGAAATGACATTTTCACCCATCCGAATTGAGTGTTTCTTTCTGGTATTTTAGGAATACCTGAAGTACTGAATAAAGACATATCTAAATATAAATTATTTGCTTATATGAAGTTATGTAATACAATTAATTCCTTTTTCAGCACTAATTGACCCCCTTACCTGAGGGATGTTTTGAAATCACAATGGATGCCATTGTAAGGTTTTTGCATATTATTGGAGATTAGTTCTTTTTAAAACAAACATGTTCTTTTTTCATCAACTTTAAGACAATAAATTCCAAATGGGATTTTATTGTCAATGATCTTAAAACTTTTTATTAAGAGAAGGCATTGCTATAGGGGTAGCATTGCCCTAATTACCCTTCTTTTATACAGTGCATGAATTATTCTCTTTGAACAGTGAAAGTCAAAGAAGCCCTGAAAATATCGTGACTATGCTGGGCTAAAGTTTCCCGCAGTTTTACTAAACGGTGGACAGTTTTCTTCCCAACTCTAGGCCCCTGATCTTTCTTTTTCTAGAGCATTTACTTTAGAAAACTTGTAATTCCAGATTCTTTCCCTGTCCCTTTGAAATATTTATAATTCTTTTTCCAGCCTCTTTCCAGTTTTGCAACTCAGGAATGTCTTACTTAGGGACCTGGGAGCCTTCCCTTTAAAATGTAATCATGGAGGAAGATAGTGCGAGTGGCTATCAGAGATCAGCTATATCCCAATATCAGTGGTGGGGAAGAGCCTAACTGCCTTGGGCACTTTGCTCCAAGTGGGAAAACTACTTCCTGTCATGACAATAAGAGAAAGTATACTTTTCCTTTGGGTAAGGCCAATTAGCAAAGACAGATGGTCTGTGATCCTTCCCTCTCTCCCCAGCTCTTAAAACTCTCCAGCCCTTTTTTGGCAGAATTGAGTTCAGACTGCATTCTGGTCTCTCCTATTGCAACAATCTTGAATAAAGTCTTCCTTGACTGTTTAAACTTAGTCCAGTGAAATTTTTGCTTCAGCAGTTTCTATAAAAGAAAAAGGCAATTTCCCCCAGTAGTGCTTATAAAATGCTACTGGGACACTATTTTTTATTAAATGTTATCAATTTGAGATATTTAATTGCTTTATGCATTTTATTTGTAATGTAGTACTAGATTGCCCTTGAATAAGGATATGCTAATAGGCTTACCATCACTTACTGTCAAGGGAGCACACTGCTCCGATTTACTTCTGCTCAGCTGGGTGGGGCAGATGGCTCTAATTTCCTGTTAGTGCTGGGGTGTTTGGAGTTTCTGGAGTCATTTGCTTCAGACTCAGAGTGCACTTAGAGAGATCACTTTGGTAATGAGCAAGGATCGTCCTACTGAAGTTTGCCATTCCATACTTTTTGAATTTTACTGCTTGTGATGCTTACCTCCTAGTGCTTCATGCTTTAATAACACTTGATAACAGATATTTACATCTATGTCAATTAGTTTCCTCAGCTTTGATAACAGCATCTTTTCAGATGAGCAAAAATATGTTAGGGACCCAGATGTAGGTAAATGACTAAGCTGTGGTCAGGACTTGTCTCTTGCCTTCCAGCTCTGTTCACCTCTTCAGCACCTGACTCCTGCACGTGGGCCCCTTTTCCTGGGATTTCTCATCGGGGAGACTGTTCAAGGACTAGACTGGAGAACTGCTCACAGATGAGGGGCAGGAAGAGGAGGGAGAGGATTTGTAAAGGAGTGTCAAGGAAAGAGGGACGAAAGGACAAATGAGAAGAAAGTTACTTCACGGCACGGGAAGCAAACAATGGGAGCTGGAAGGGATGTTTGACCCAGAAATGGTCAAGAAAATAAGTAATTTTAAAAAGAAAATTTTAAAATAAGGAAAAACGCAACGGATGATAAGACAGGCACACATTCTCCCCACTCAGGATTACTATCTGTGAACACTGGATCACATTTTTGCACCTAATGCTGCACTCAAGAACACAGTTGAACTGAATAAATTAATCCAATAATAAACATCTTGCCTCGTTGTCTGTGATATTGCCTATTCTAAAGCATATTAAAGAAGATATCTTAAAGAATGCTATAGATTTGGGACAGAACTAACAGGAGTATTAGAATTAGAAAAAAATTCCTAAATAACATGTATTCATCATTTTTTGAATATTTAGAATTTGTTGAAGATTTAGTCTAAATTTTAATAAGTATTTTTTTTTTAATTTAGACTCTCCAAATACCTGGAGTGAAATGCTTTCTGCCTGTCATCAACTGTATTTTGACTATTTGCTACTAAATGAGAGATTTTAGACATGGGGTGGTGGTATTTTTATTTACTTAAAGGATGGCCCGTATGCAGGGTCTGGTCCAAGAGAGGCTGGCTAAGCAAAGGCTGAATCGAGGCCTTGCTTATAATGGGAAGGTATGTGTGCAAGGCCTCTGGAAGATGCTGGTTTATAGAGGGTGATGCCATCAAGCTGGTGGAAGCTTAGAAAGAGTGACAGGAATCCTGGCTAGTAGTGTGGCAGAAGAGGGACTTTGGGAAGAAGAGATATGTAACATAATATTAATTAAGCTGATTGCTTTGGGGTGTGCATTCAAACCACCTCTCTTAAAAGCTTCTGTAAAACTTACGGAAAAAATCTTTCCTGTTAAAATCTGTATCTCTTGCTGCTGCTTTTGATGAGAGGGGATTCTTTATGGTGACTCAAGAAAGGCTAAATTGTCTTCAATAGTGGTTGCTATTGAGCCAACCACATGAGAGTTTACCTCTAAAAGACTGTGCAGAACTCCTTCACCATGTATAAATGGAAGAACATATCAACTGGCAATATTTAATGAGTACCCACACTGTGTGGATCTCTTTAACTGATAGAATTAACATATGCTATTGACATTGTCCATCTTACACACTGAATAAGGTGTTTGTTCTATCATTTTTATACAGCCTGGCTAGGCATAAATATATAAGCATGACTTTATTATGCCTTGGTTATGGAATTACTCATTTACTTAACATTTATTAAGCAAGTACTGTGCTAGATGTAATACTGCCAGAGATGGCTTCTTCAAGTTGCTCGTGATTGAGGAGCTGAGACAGACATCTAAACAGATGATTATGATACAACACAACCTGTGCAACAATAGAAGAATTTTTTAAAGTTGTTATTTAAGCATGGGAAGAGGGAGTAGTATTTAGATGCAGAGCAGGTTAGGAAAGATACTAAATATTACACCTGCTTAGTCTATTATCTTCCAAACCAGAACTTTCCTACAAACTTTTACAGACACTTTCCAATTATGGCGTAGGGGCAGGAGCCGTTCTGATAACACAGATACGGTTTGCTAGAATGTGACTATTTTTTGTTTTCTGGTCAGTTAACAAACATTGGCATTAATGTACTAGTTATAGAGCTTGGCACCCAAATTTTGGAATGGAGGGGAGATCAAAGCAATCTGCTCCAAAATGAAGCCAACAAGACATTTCTGCCAAGAGATGATGGCACTGCTCTAAATGGAGTCTTTTCGTGATGGTAGAAATATTTCTCATTTTCCTTCCCTTTATAGCACATCTTGTTTACATTTGCTTAATAAATGCAAATGCAAATTACCACCATAGAACGGGCCACTTTAAATAAGTTTGTTTCCAGACAATTTCATTTACGTTGTGTTTGACCCAAATCTGTCTATGGAATATCCTCACTGTGCTACCTACTTTGTCTGCATCTAGATATCACTGACAGGACTACTGAGCACATATTTGGTTTTCATGTGAGGCATATGTTCATCTAGGCAGCTACTATAGTTTCTGTGCTGTCAAGTTGAATTCCATAAATTAATCAAGGCAATGTGTACAAACCCAAAGACCTAAAATAAAAACGAGTAAATGATTATCTATCCTTTCCAAGTTGAGGCAAAAGAAATCTTCTTAAATAAGGAGAATAGGCATCATGTAGATATTTAAAAGTGAATAGTAGCAGTAAAAATTTTATTTAAAAAAATATTAATATTAAGAAAAAAATATAAGGAGGTTAGAGGGCACATAGTACAGGAGAAGACGTTGGCATCTTGGCATCCTGGATACAAAATGAGGGGGTAGAGAAGAAAATGTGCTC
Organism: Indri indri; assembly: GCA_004363605.1. NCBI lineage: Eukaryota > Metazoa > Chordata > Mammalia > Primates > Indriidae > Indri > Indri indri. Next base: position 8,801 of record RJWJ010047116.1, read on the forward strand.
TCTGTAGGATTCCATCTCCAGATGTGGTTGTTTGACTGTTGTTGCTGCTGTTGGTGGTGGTGGTAGTGGTGATTTTTGCTTTCTAGTGGTATTTTGAGTCCTATCTTAGAGAATTTACAGTTTAGCTTCCTGGTTAGGATCATTTGTCACAGTGATTTAGTCAGACTCTACTGTTCCTGAGAAAGAATAATTTCCTCAGTACCAGTGGGACCCAAACTTTAGTAGGCTCTAGAAATACGTATGGATGCTTAACTCAAATGCAGATTTCCAAACTTCGGCTTTGAAATTCTGCATTAGTATACTGGGGATGGGGGCCTCTGAAGTTGCATCCCTATTAATAGCCCTAGGAGATTTTATTTACATTAATATTTTTGGTATACATTTGTATATGCCATCTGTTTTGTTTCTTTTGTAGATTACTACTTTGTGTCCTTTGCCAATTTTCTACTTTCTTTTTTACTGATTTAGAGCAAATCTTGAAATATATATATCATGTTGATATAGATCATCTCTGTCTATATATATATCATAATAAGTAGATATTAACTTTTATTTCTTATTTATATTACAAAATGTTCCCCATGTGCTGTTGGCATTTAATCGCAGGGTTGTTTGTGTTGGGGTGCTGTGTGTGCATGATAAGCAGATTGTAAAAGACAGGGATTCTTGGCCCCATGATCTGCGGCATATTCCGCTGCTTAGAGACGGAGAACTAGAGCAATTGGTTTCAGTGGGATTATGTGTTTGAAATATTAACTAGATTTAAACAAATTTTTCCCTGCCATTTTCTGTTCCCCTTTATTTCTCTATCCTCAATTCAAGGTGAGAAGTTATTCCAGACTCATTGCTTTAGGGAAAGAATGTATTGGCAAAAAGCAGCAGAGGAAGAGCCATTTCTGGCTTTAAGTTTCAAGAGTTCAGGCCCTGCCAGTAATAGAAAGGACTACGGGTAGCAAACAATAGATCTGAGAGAAAAATATGATGAATCAGTCTTTTTGTCTTCAAATTTTAGGGAAAAAAGAAACCAGTATTCCTTTGACTAAGGGGAGGGGTCATTTGGGAGGGAAACTAAAAGGCTGCCTGTGAGAAGTGGGCTTTGTCCCTTCCCTCCCCAGGGGTATGTGCAGGAGCAGAATCCCCGGCAGGCTGGTGGGGTCCGAAAGAAGGGGGAACTCATGGCCCATTTTCTTAGTTGATTTCTTAGTAGATCCCTGGGGATGAGGCAAATCCCAAGAAACAGTTTCCACAATGTGCCTAGCAACATAAGACCCCAGATGGCCTCATAAAGTTTCTACTTCTCCAACATGGTAGGAGAACAGAATGAGTCCTTTATGCTTAACAGTTGAGAAAAAATAGCAGAGTTTGACGCTGGATCTGTAACGAACTTGCAGACAGAAATAAAAGACAACTGGATGTTTAACCGTGTGAAACAACAGTTGGGGGTCTAGACCTCTTGCGCTCCCTTCAACCCAGCTATTGTCCATGTGCAAAGTTGATCCTCTGGAGGGATGCAGAGGCAACCTCAGGAAAAAGGCAGAGAGAGGTGCCAAAATATAAACTAAATTGATTTCTGAAAAATAGGGAAAGGTACTGTATGTCTACCCATTTTGTGTGCAGTGCTAAACATAGTAGATGTTCCCTTGGAATTGCAATGGAAGCCAGCTACAGACGAGAGTCACATGTCATAGAAATGCCCCAGAAGATGGAATTCTGGACTCCCCTCCAGATCTCCCCCAGTCTCCAAACAGATGTATTAATTGCATTACTGAAGTCCTCTCTTTATCCTGGTCACCTGGTGTTCAGAGCAGCATATCATCACCTTTTGTAGCGAGGCTTCATCTGCTCTCTCAGTCCCATACCTGACCCTCTGAAGTCAGTTGGGTGTTTACAGAGTGAGCTGCTGAATCTCCTACTTCACCTTCTTTCATCTTGCTCTCTTTCTTGATTCCCTTTTACTGAGTCTAAGAATTCTCTGGTGCAGTTCAGTTTAGTTGCCTTGGCTTATTCACCAGGGGACTAGCTTTCCGGCTCCTGACCTCCCTACGTTAGATAGTGCCTCCCTCTACTTTTTGTCTAACAATCCGCTTGTTGGAGACCAGGATTTGAACTATGGTGGGAGGCATATTCAAATCTAATCTGTTTGCCTCTCCAAACAAGGTGCTGGAATGACCTTGCAGAGTACCACATTGATGAGACTACTGGTGTTATTTAAGATTGAAAACTTACTCAAACTTTGAGAAGTGGGCTAAGCTCTGGTCCTAGCTATAGGAGTCAGACAGATGGCATTAGTAGGAAATA
>RJWJ010047117.1:0-11095 GCA_004363605.1 Indri indri
AGTGCCGTGGTGTCAGCCTAGCTCACAGCAACCTCAAACTCTTGGGCTCAAGCAATCCTACTGTCTCAGCCTCCCGAGTAGCTGGGACTATAGGCATGTGCCACGATGCCCAGCTAATTTTTTCTATATATATTTTTAGCTGTCCAATTAATTTCTTTCTATTTTTGGTAGAGACGGGGTCTCGCTCTTGCTTAGGCTGGTCTCGAACTCCTGAGCTCAGGATGATCCGCCCACCTCGGCCTCCCAGAGTGCTAGGATTACAGGCGTGAGCCACCGCGCCCGGCCTCCTTTGATACTATTTAAATGATGGATTTTCATATTTTTATTCTGCTACTTCAAAATGTTATTGTATTAAATATATTTATTTTTACCTATCTAATTAACTTATTAATTCTAGTAGTTTTTTTTGGTTTGTTTTTTTTTTTTTCAGATTTTCTGTATATCCAGTTATAGCATCCGGATAGTTACAGTTTTGTTTTTTCCTTGCCAATCCTCATAACTTTTATTTCCTTTTCGTGTGTTGCAGTACTGGCTAGAACTTCCAGTACACCGTTAAATAGAATTGAGCATCTTTGTCTTTTTCCCAAAATCAAGGGAAGAATTTTCAGAAGTTTACCATTAAGTGTAAAAGTTAGCTGTAGTTTTGTAATTAGGAAAGTTACTTTCTGTTCCTAATTTTCACAGAGTTTGTGTGTGGGTGTATATTAATCATGAATAGAGAATCGAATTGAATTTTATCACATGCTTTCTCATCTGTTGAAATAATGGTATGGTTTGGGTTTTTTTCCTAGTCTATTAATATTATGAATTACAATGAATGATTTTCAAATGTTAAATCAACCTTGCATTCATGGAATAAACTTTACTTATGTATTACTGTTGATACAGTGTATCTGTTGATTTGGTAATATTTTGTGAAGACTTTCTGCATTTCTGCTCATGGAAGATACTGATCCATAGTTTTCTTATAATGTCATCTTAATTTTGATATCAGTAACATTGGTCTCATAGAATGAATTGGGAAGTATTCCTTCCTCAACATTTTTCTGGAAGAGTTTGTATAGAATTAGTATTATTTCTTCCTTAAATATCTGATGGAATTGCCCAATGTGGTAAGCAGAATTCTAAGTCGGGCCCAAAAATTCCTTCATCCCCTTCTTACCCCCAGGGTACATAAACTACATAATCCCTGGGACCACGAATTTGATATCTGCTCTACGTTTGGTTCAGCTCTGTTGAGTCGTCTTCCCCTTTCCATGAAAGATGCATGTGTTTTTACAGCTGAGTAATATTCTCAGCCCAATCCTACCACTAGAATGTTAAGAGTCGACAGCCTCTTTTTATTTTGTAATGTTTCTTTTAGTCTACACTGGCAGTGGGCTTTTTTAGATTTGGGTTTGGGGCTTTGTTTTGTTTTGTTTTTGTTTGTTTTTCTGAAACAATTTTCTCAAGAATTTCGTGGGCCTTCCCTGGATTGCACGGGAATTTACTCCATTAGACAAAAGCAGGTCTGTGGCAGATAATCCCTGCTCCACCTGAGCCTTCTGCTGGCAGTACTTTTCTTTGTATTCATACTGCTTGGGATTCTTGGTGCTTTTTTACTCTGTGCCCTCTTCTCTTTCCTAAAGTTTGGAAACCTCGGGTGTTTGTTCTTCAAATATTTCTTCTACTCCATTTCACCTCATCTCTTCTGTGATTTCAGTTATGCATGTTAGATATTTTATGTTCCCCCTTGTTTAATATATTCTTTTCTATACTTTGCCTTCTTTGTTCTCCATGTTTCTATCTGGATATTTTCTCTTCACCTGTTTTCTAGATTCCTGGTATTCATAATCATCCTTGGGCCAACAGCAGCAGTGACACTGTGTGGTTCCTGAGCAGCTGAGCTAGTATCACCCGTGAGGCTGCTAGAAATGCAGATTCGGGCCCCACCCTAGACCTGTTCAATCACAGTCTGCATCTCCAGGTGATTGTGTATACGTTAAAGGTGGTGAGATGCTGTTCTAGTTCACTAATCCTTTCTACCTCTGTTTTCAATCTGCCATCAAACCATCTGTGGAATTTCTAATTTTAGTTGATTTATTTTTTACTTCTAGAATTTCAGTTTAATTTTTCATAGATATCAATGTTCTAGTTAAATTCTTCATATTTTTCTTTGTGTTTTTTGAACATATTACTCAATTATCCCAAAGTCCATTTCAAATTCTCCAATATCTGGATCTCATGTTGGTTTCTCTCTGCTGTCTTTTTTGGTTTTGTTTTTTCTTAATTCTCGTTATTTGTCTTCTCTCTCCATGTACCCAGTAATTTTTTTTATTGAATGGTAATCATTGTTTATTTAAAAAACAAAACAAAACCTTATAGATTTCTAGACTATAATGTGTCTTCCTCCAGGGAAGATTTAATTTTGCTTCTGCAAGGTGCTAAGGTAAGGACTGATTATTACAATCTATCTGAGATTGATTTTGGAGATCATTTTTCACTCTTTCTGAAGATTGGTTTATTTCTGGCTTGCCCTTGCTTGTTGAATGCAGCCAGTGATGTGCTGCTAAGTGTTTAGCAATTGACTCTCAGGAGGGGGGATTCTGATTAGGAGTGTCTGGCAATTCCCATTGTGTAAATACTTCCACTGTTGCCAATTTCAAACTACCAATGTGACATTGAACATGGAATTGGGAAGAGATGCACACAACTAGCTTTTGTGAGCTGCTACAAGCCGAATCTAACATACCACCAAGTGTATGTAGCTCTTCCGGGTCCCAAGTGAAATTCTGTGGTGCCTTTTCTTCATGGCAGATCTTCATCTCTAGTTTTCGCCTCCCCGGGCTCATGAGAATGCATCGGGCACAGTTTCTCAGCCTCTTAGCTTTTGCGTGCCGGCTCATCACTCAGCCGCTACTTACAAATTTTTAAATGCCTGGCCAGAAAAAGTCACTCTAAATATTGAGCTCTTTCTGTGGGCTCTCCTTTTCTCTAGGATCTGTCAGGTCCTCACCACTTTGGTAGCTTTTTGATGTTCAAATAGTACATATTATACATTTTATTCACCTTTTCTAATTGTTCTTGGCGAGAACATTGGTCAGATACAAGCTAGTTTGCCTTCGCCGGAAGCAGAACTCATTGCATAAGATCAGCTTTCAAATGCCTTTTTTGTCTTGTCTTTTATCTTCTAAACATAGCCCCTTAGCGTCTTGCTCACATTTTTAGACTTCAGTCACCCAGTCCTGGCATAGCAGTAATATCGTTTTTTTTAGAGTTTATTTTTTAAAGCAGTTTCAGGTTCACAGCAACTTTGAGCAGAAAGTACGTCCAGTTCCCGTATGTTCCCTGCCCCGACATGTGCACGGCCTCCCCCGCTATCAGCGTCCCTCACCAAAGTGGTATATTTGTTACAATCAATGAACCTACACTGACATACTATTTTCATCCAAAATCCATAGTTTACCTTAGGATTCACTGTTCGTGGTGTACATTCTATGGGTTTTAACAAATGTATAGTGAATGTATATTCCATCATAGTATCATCAGAGTAGTTTCTCTGCCCAAAAAATCCTCCGTCCTCTACCTACTCATCTCTCTCTTCCCACAGCCCCTGGAAACCACTGATCTTTTTACTGGCTGTATAGTTTTGCTTTTTCCAGAATGTTATATATTTGGAATCATACAATATGTATAGCCTTCGGCTTCTTTCACTTAGTAACATGCATTTAAGATTCCTTTGGATCTTTTCATGGCTTGATAGCTCCTTTCATTTTAGTGCTGAATAATATTCCGTTGTCTAGACATACCACAGTTTCTTTATCCTTTCACCTACTGAAGGACATCTTGATTACTTCCAAGTTTTTGTCAGTTGTGAATAAAGCTGCTGTAAACATCAATGTGCAAGTTTTTGTGTGGATATTAGTTTTCAGCTCATACCAAGGTATGTGATTGCTGGATTGTATAGTAAGAGTATGTTTAGTTTTGTAAAAATTGCCATACTGTCTTCCAAAGGGGCTGTACCATTTTGCACTCTCACCAGCAGTGAATGAGAGTTCCTGTTGCTTTGCATCCTCACCAACATTTGGTGGTGGCAGTGTCTTGGATTTTGGCCACTGTAATAGGTTTGTAATGGTATCTCATTATAGTTTTAATTTGTCATTTGTCATTCACTAATGACATACAATGTCGAGTATCTCTTCATATATTTATTTGTCATCTGTTTATTTTGTTGGCGGGCTGTCTATTTAGGTCTGTTGCCCATTTTTTGATGGTGCTGTTCATTTTCTTATTGTTGAATTTTAAGAGTTCTTTGTATATTTTAGATAACAATCCTTTTTTAAATATGTGTTTCGCAAGTATTTTCTCCCAGTCTATGGCTTGTTTTCTCATTCTTTTGAAGCAGAATCATTTTTGTTTATTGTTTAGCACTTGTTGGGAAATCATCAACTTTCCACTGTTCTCCAATCTGAAATAGTAACCTTAGGTTCAGGTTGTCCTTGGCCAAATGGTGAAGGTATTTTATTTTATCATTCTCAGTTACACTGTTTTGTTCTCAAGAGCCAGTGTTTTGGGATTCTCTATCATTGTTCTCCCCTTCACACAGCTTTCTCTTTATTAAACTTCTTTGTGTCGGTTTCCTAGAACTGCTGTAACAAAGTACCACACGCTGAGGGAAGAAAAAGTGTAAAACAACAGAAGGGTAAAAACAAGTCCCCAAAAATGTCCCCCATAAGTGACATGAAATAAATTCTAGTATGCTTTCCCTTCATAACCACTTTTACATAAATACTAGCGTTAATATAAATAAATTTCAGTATTTTAATGTATTATAGTAGAGCTTTGATAAATGAACTAAATGATGTGTATTTCTTAACCATTTAAATCACCAAATGGATAAAGCACCCTTCAGTTGTGTTTCACTTTTGTACGGGGGGTAAGGGTGAATCCTTTGCCAATCCTTTATTTACCTGCTGAAAAAAAAAAGTATAACCCTCTTAAGTTTATAATGAATATAAATTAAGTGTTATATTTTCATAAACAGGGTAAACTAAAATTTTTTTTCTTACCTTTTTCAAGATTATTAATGAATAAAGAGATTAAATAGAGAAATTCCTAAGCCAAATGAGAGAGTAACCTTGGACTTTTAGATGAAAGGTCAAATTTGCATGTTTATATTTCCTATTCCATTAAATCTTCCTTCATTAGTCTTCATTCATTTCAAGTAATTCCAATAGTATTTTTAAATTGTGGTTGAGATTCTTAGTCTGCCTAGAAAAGGTCACTTAAGTTTAAAAAGTCTTTTGATCCTTAGCTATCAATTCCAGACTTCCCTTTATAGAAAATTTTGATGAAAAATAATAAAATTGTCATAAGAATATTTCGACAGAAAGAGTGGCCGTTAGAATGTTTATATTGGTTTAAAATGTTTATTTGTGATAGTAAATCCCCCTGCTCGCTTGTCTCACATCTTAGAACCAGAGAGTAAAGGTAACGTCTTTAAATATATGTAAGCATAAAAGAATTGTAGTTCACTTACCTGCAGTTTCTAGAACTTTTACCCTTAAGATAACAAGGCCACCGTGGACACTTCCAGCCCTGAGGAGTGTGAGTGAATGTTTCTAAAAGGACTTGAGGGACATTCTTGGGGTAGATAGAGGCAGCTTTGCCAAACCTGTCCATGATAGATTTTCCTGTGAGGGAGTACATTGTTGCTGTAGGTGTTTGAACCAAGGTAAGATGACCTCTTGGAATAGATGTTGAATAAAGCATGTTCTTAAATCATATACAGAAGCTTGTTCAATGACATATACTGGCTCTCCCAAATCTAGCTGCCTATGAATTCAATACATACACACAATGTGGTTATTTTAAACACACACACACACACACACACAAAACAGGAAAACATAGCATATAGAAAAGCTCTGTCACTTTTTGTGAGAAACTTTTTGTTTCTGAATATGATCCTAAAGTTTAACAACTCAATATTTTAGAGAACATCAAGTTGCGTTAATGACCTGGGCATGGTATCTCACACCTGTAATCCCAGCACTTTGGGAGGCTGAGGCAGAAGGATCACTTGAGAGCAGGAGTTCAAAACCAGCTTAGGCAACATAGACCCCATCTCTAAAATAAAAAATTAAAAAAAAATTTTTTTTTAGTTAGCCAAGCAGGGTGGTACACATCTGTAATCCCAGCTACTCAGGAGGTGGAGGCAGGTGGACCATTTGAGCCCAGGAGCTGGAGGTTGCAGTGAGCTATGATCGGTCCACAGAGCCAGGCAACAGAGCAAGACTCTGACTCTTAAAAAAACAAATAAGCAAAAAAAAAAGTTGCCACAATGGAAGGAATCTTGATGCTCTTAGCTTACTTGATAACATAATTACATTATTTACACGGTCTCAGATTTTCACAATAAATATTTTTCTTGGAGGGAGAGGAAAAAAATATTTTGAGTTAATTTTTTTGTAGGTTGATTCCCAAGCACGCTTATAGGGAAGCCTCTTTTCTCAAGAACTTTTTCGTTTTGACTTCTCTGTTTTTAGAAGGGCTATCTTGGCATTCTTATGAAATTAATTGTGTTTGATCCCTTCCAGCTGGTTGTTTAAAGTTTTCTGGACACATGATTTGTCTTTTTGTTTCCATTTTTGATAGCATTTTTAGCCTGGCCATAATTTTGTTGTATCTAGATTTCTAGATGATTGGCTTAAGTATGTTATCTCCATTTCCCATTCTTTCACCTCCTACTTCATGAATCTGATGACTATTTGTATAATCAATGGATCAAATTTTTCTTGAATTTGAACTGGAAATACTAAAACATAATTATTAGTCATTATGGGGGCTCAAATGACAGCAATGAGACCAACTGTGGTAGACAGAATAATGGGCCCTCAGAGATATCCACATCCTAATCCCAGTGTGAATATGTTACCCTACGTTGTAAAAAGGTCTTTGCAGATGTGATTAAGTTAAAGCTCTTGCGATGGAAAGATTATCATAGATTGTTCGGGTGGGCTCAGTTTAATCACAAGGATTCTTATAAGACGAAAGCAAGAGAGTCTGAGGTGGAGGAGATGTACGAGTAGAAGCAGAAGTCGGAGTCATAAGCTTTGAAGGTAAAACACGGGGCCATGAGTTTAGGAAAGCAAGTGGCCTCTAGAATTTGGGAAAGTCAAGAGCAGATTCTCCCCTAGAGCCTCCAGAAGGAATGGAGCCCTGTCAGAAACCTTGATTTTAGCCCGTAAGACCCATTTCAGATTGCTCACCTTCAGAACTGTAATATAATAAATTTGTGTTGTTTTAAACCACTAAATTCATGGTAATTTATTACTGCAGCAGTAGGAAACTAGTACACCAGCTGTGGCATAGTTCGACCTGAGAGCATTGCCTGGCTTTTGGAGACAGCTCAATTAATTGATCTTTCATTGCTTTATGCTACCAGGGGTTTGCTGTGCCACCAGATGACACATCGTTCCTGGGTCTGTGAACACTTATCTAGATGCTACCCTATAGTCATAATAATCTTTGGGCCTAATCATAATAGTCACATAACAAAAATAACAGTAAGAGTTGGCATTTAGCCATGAGCATATGTCGGACATTGTCCTCAGCACTTTGTATGTATTATCTAATTTCATTCTCACAGCAACTCTCTGAAATAAGCGCTGTTATTATTGTCATTTTGCACATCAGGAAGCTGAGGCTCAGAGTAATGAGTTAAGTTGCTGAAGTTCACGAGAAGTTCCTGACTGCCTTTCCACTCTTAGATCTTACCATTCCTTCCAACATACTTTCTGCTCCTACAACATCTGACCAAGTGAAGTTCCCGACCTATTCATCTCCTCTGCCTCAAATCCCCCCCTCATCCTCCTGCACAGTGGAGGACAGGGTGGGTGGGGAGGAGAACGTGGGTCAACTGCACTCATCACTTAAGCCTGTTCTCAGCCTTCCCCGGTCACCACACCAGGTTGTCCTCCTCCTCTGTGTTCCCGGAGGTTCTGTGCTTATTAGTACCAAGTCACTTATCATGATGTATGGTTGGTTTTGAGCAATTTGGGGACTGATCTTCCTATGCATGTGCACCTGGCACAATACCTGGCATATAGCAGGAATTCAGTATGTGTTGAATTGACAAATGCTGTAAAATTGAATCCTGAGGGTTGAGATGCTATCAACCGCGGAAAGTGGAAGGTGTCTGTGTGAGAGGGGAAGAACAGTTACCAGTTAGAGGGAGCAGAATGTGAAGAAACCTGGGCACAAAGAAAACATGGAACATTTAATGGGAATAAAATTGATCCTCTTTGGGGCAGGAAGATGTGTTAGGTTTTTGTTTGTTTTTGCTGGGGTGGAAAGCAACATTCAGGAATAGGTTATTGTCAATAAATGAGTCAGAAGCTATAGGGAAGCTCATGTGAAGACGGCCTTATACATATGAACTGTCCTGAGAGTAGCAGGGAGCTACTGAATGGTAGTGGTCATGTGTTTGTCTTTGAAAGCTCCTTCTAGGTATGGTGCAGAGAATGAAGTAGAGAGAGAACAAAGGAGTCAGAAAGCCCAACGAGGAGATAGTGCAAGAGAGAGGTTTGGAAACTAACGAGTGGAGTGAAAGAATCTCTGTGACTTATTCCTGATACCTTAGACAAACATTCTCCTTTCAGACTTAGTAATTTTAAGTCCTAGACTTAGCTATATGTCAACAAAGTTATTCTGTGGAGAACAAGTAACTCACTCTATAGAAGATGACTTAATTGGCTTTTCATTGACTCCAGACTGACAGATCAAATATTGGTAGGTCAGAACATTTCACAAGGATCCTTGAACATTGCCTAAAATTTGGGGCAATACAACTCGTTTCTGCCTTTTTCTCCAGATGGTGCTGTTGACGTTATATTTCCTAATGGTCATGAGACTGCTCCCTGGACCATGCCTGGACCTCTTCTACTCTGGAGTAGAAATGTCAACCCCTCCAGACCCCTTCCCTGGTCCACCGCCGATCCCTTCCCCAACTTGATTTTATCTTTTTCCAAGCTGTTTCGACTTGGCAGCCACAGCATTGGCTTTTTCCTTGTGGCCTCCTTATCTTTCTTTGTGTTTTTGTTGTTCTAAGCACCGTAAGATAAGCTTATCAACTCTGTGTATGTATGTTTGTGTGTGTGTGTTTGAACCTATAGAAAACTGGATTTGGGAACATTTGGAGAAACTAGAGCTCCGACTGGATCATTCTTTTTTTTTTTTTTTTTAATCCTACTTAAATTGAGCACTTCTGTTAGTTATCCTTTTATCCACTCACACACTAAAAAACTAAAGGAAAAGCTGGTAATAATGTTAGGAACTTTGAAGAATGTGAAGGGAACAAAAATTTTTATTAAGCCTCAGCTGTATAGAGGGAAGTTGGTCAACAGTGATAAATCCTTGGCTTTGCCAATGCTGTCCAGCCCTTTGTCTACCATCTTGAACCTGAAATGTTAGAGAATTTAACAAATGTGATTCATCTGGAGTAGACTGAAGCAGAGTATCTTGTCACGCTCTCATGAAAGAAGAGAAGTGCTATTTCTAAGAAGATGGTGCTCTTCGGGGTAGAAACAGTGTGGGTGGGTGTGGGCTGATGCAGCACCTCACCCCCCAGGGACCTGCACAGGGGCCCAGTGAAACATCGCAGTGAAGAGGTGTCATCAGTGAGAACTCTGTTAGTTTTTACTGCCACGGGTGTTTTTTTAAGAGCATGGTCCTGATTCTTCTTGCTCAGAATCACCCTCTCAGTATCCCAGCCTTTTCTGTGTGTTCCCTCACTGTGCCCCTCATTTTCTACCCTCTGAGCCTGACCTCTTGCCCACCTGCTACGGGGGACTGCCCAACTTTTTGTTGATCCCTGATCTGACAATGATGAACTGAACTCTATTATTAATATCATGTAAATCAACTTCATGTAGTCAGACCCATAGGAGAAGACATGTGCTGTACAAGTACAGACTAACCCTGGGATGGAGCCATGTTTTTGTGGGATTGGTTTTTGTTCAGGATGGTAAAGATAAGAAAAAAAGCCCACAAATTTTTGTTGATAGTAAAAGCCCTTTCATCTGACTCTTCTGTTAATTAGTAAGCCATTGCAAGAAAAAAACCAGGGATGGCTCTATTTGGGAATGTATGATTGGTCTTGGGACTCTTAGCATTTCAAGTTTTCTAAAATAACCCACCTTTAGGGATAATGAAGAGTCAGGTATGTTTTGAGAGCCTTGACTTCAATGATAGCAGTTTTAATTTGTGCATTGTAGTGAGCTTATAGAAAATAATTTTTTTAAAACCTATAAAAGAAATATACTCATTTCTTATGAGTGTTTAATTTTTTACTTTCCTTTTGGCATTTATTTTTATCCTGCTGATTTTATGAATTTGTAATTACCAAAGGAGTAAGAAGATATATGGTTCTCTTAGATGCTGAATGGTGGTAGATATTAGGGTTGAGAAAGACTGAGTGAATTTATATTAAATAGAGTATAAATTCTATCCTTTGAAAAGTCATCTTTATTATATTTCAGTCTAACTTTTTTCCAGTGGTGATTACATGCCTTGTTTTATACAAGTTTCAGAAAAATTGCAAGGATCTACATAATTCTTTTATGTCTTTTTATATGAACTTGATTTATTAAAATCGTAATATTCAATTTGAACTCATTTTTATTACCTTAAAAACAACTTTAGAAGTCAGAAGATTCTTTGGAATAACTTCTAAAGATAAAGATTCTTCTAATGATACATCTTATTTTTTAATCTTATTTTTTCTGTGTTGACTATGGTCCATTAATAACTCCATATTTATAACCTTCCAAGGGACTTACAAGCGTAGTTCCAAGTACAAGAACTAGTGACATTTAAATGTGTTTTCAGCCGGACGCGGTGGCTCAGGCCTGTAATCCTAGCACTCTGGGAGGCCGAGGCGGGCGGATCGTCCTGAGCTCAGGAGTTCGAGACCAGCCTGAGCAAGAGCGAGACCCCGTCTCTACCAAAAATAGAAAGAAATTAATTGGACAGCTAAAAATATATATAGAAAAAAAAAAAAATTAGCCGGGCATGGTGGCGCATGCCTGTAGTCCCAGCTACTCGGGAGGCTGAG
>RJWJ010047118.1:0-11095 GCA_004363605.1 Indri indri
AAGAAATTAACTGGACAGCTAAAAATATATATATAGAAAAAAATTAGCCAGGCATGGTGGCACATGCCTGTAGTCCCAGCTACTCGGGAGGCTGAGACAGTAGGATTGCTCGAGCCCAGGAGTTTGAGGTTGCTGTGAGCTAGGCTGACGCCACGGCACTCGCCCCAGGCGAGAGAGACTCTGTCTCAAAAAAAAAAAAAAAAAAAAAGACTGAGAAAATATTCCATATTAAAGGAATTTAAAGAGACATGACAACTAAATGCAACATGTAATACTGGATTAGAATCCTGGACGAGAAAAAAGAATTTCCATAAAGGACATTATTGGGACAAGTGGAGAAATCTAAACAAGGTCTGTGGATCAGATAATATCAGTTCAATGCTAACTTTTCTGCTTTTGATAATTATATTGTGGTCACATAAGAAAATATCCTTGAGCCTAAGAAATATACATTAAAGGTAAAGGATTATTGTGTCTGCAACTTACTATCACGTAGCTCAGAATAAAAAATTAATTTGCACATATACAGAGAAAAAAATTATTTGCACACACAGCAAAATGTTAACAATTGAGGAATCTGGGTGAAGGACTTAATAGGAATTTTTATATTATTCTTGTAACTTTTCTAAATCTGAAAATATTTAAAAACAAAAACAGACCAGCCTGAGCAAGAGCGAGACCCTGTCTCTACTAAAAAATAGAAAGAAATGATATGGACAACTGAAAATACATATATAGAAAAAATTAGCCGGGCATGGTGGCGCATGCCTGTAGTCCCAGCTACTCGGGAGGCTGAGGCAGTAGGATTGCTCAAGCCCAGGAGTTTGAGGTTGCTGTGAGCTAAGCTGATGCCACGGCACTCGCCCCAGGCAAGAGAGTGAGACTCTGTCTCGGGGAAAAAAAAAAAAAAAAAAAAAAGAAAAAAAATCCCTTACTTTTGTGAAAAGATAAGCAAGTTGGGAAGAACTGTGAGCTGAAGAAAGAGGTTAGGTGCTTTCCCAGATAGGTCAGGTTGTATGTGCGGGACAGAGGCACTCCTGTGCCTCGGAGTGAATCCACCAGCATCTTCCAGCATTCCTGAGAATGAATCCTCCCAGAACACCCTGCGTTTGTTGAGTCATGTGTCTTGTCCCCCAGGCAGCCAGCCCCTACAGGAACGCTTTTTTAAGCTGTCTCATTCAGGTCTACATAGCCAATGGTAGTCCCTAAGGGCTAAGAGATTTTGACCAAGGGACTGGAAATCCCCTTCCAAACTACTTACTGAGAAGATGCTTCCATTACTCATTAACATTATTAATGGGACCCTGACTTAGAATCTACCCCAAACCCCCATGGTCCACTTCACTGTGTATGTTTTGAGCTTCCAGAGGGAATAACAGAAAACAGGCAACCTGAGATGGCCAATCCAGGACTTTAGGTTCGAATTTTGTCTGGTGTTTGTCTGGTTTCAGAATTTCAGACAAAACATTCTCATGGTATGAATCACTTGACTTCACATTGTTTATATGATTCAATCATATCCAATTCAATGAATATGAATCAGTCAAATGGATTCATATAGAATATATGACTTAATTCAAATTCAATTATGGGTAAAACTAATTTATTGTATTAGAGCCAAGTTACCTCTGGGGTAGCAGTGGATATTGGCTGGTAAGGAAGCCTTCCAGGTGATGCAAGTGATGAATATCTTTTTTTTTTTTTTTTTTTGAGACAGAGTCTGGCTCTGTTGCCCTGGCTAGAGTGCCGTGGCGTCAGCCTAGCTCACAGCAATCTCAAACTCCTGGGCTCAAGCGATCCTCCTGCCTCAGCCTCCCAAGTAGCTGGGACTACAGACATGCACCACCATGCCTGGCTTATTTTTGCTATGTATATATTTTCAGTTGTCCAGATAATTTCTTTCTATTTTTAGTAGAGACGGGGTCTCGCTCTTGCTCAGGCTGGTCTCGAACTCCTGACCTTCAGTGATCCACCTGCCTCGGCCTCCCAGAGTGCTAGGATTACAGGCGTGAGCCACCATGCCCGGCCGAGTGATGAATATCTTGATCTAGGCTGTGCTTACATGATTCTGTAATGTAAAAATTCATTGAGCTGTATCCTTAAGATAGCACACTTAACTGTGTGTTATACCTCAATTTTTAAATAAAGAACACTTAATGATCTGAAAAAATGCCTGTTATATAAATGAAATGAAATTACCAGGATCAAACTTAAAACTTGATTTTGTTCAGACAGAGCCATATCTCGCCTCTCCCCTTGGGATCCACCTCCCAACGAATATTCCATTAAATTAGAGTTCAAAAACAGGCAAAACTAGTCTGTGATGTTAAAAACTGGGAGAATGGTTCCTCTTGGCAGGGTAATGACTAGGAGGTGGCATCATGAGGGCTTTAATGGTGCTACAATGTTGTTTTCTGATCTGAGTGCATTACCCAGGGGTGTTCCCTTTGTGCTGTATATTTATGTACATTTTTGTAAGTATCTTATATCTCAATAAAAGGCTTATGTTAAAAAATTGTTTAAAAGACCAATTATTTGCTCCCAAACCTGGCACTGAACACAGTGTAGGTGATGAAGGCAAGTGGCTTGGAGAAAGAGGAAATGCCCAAACTCCTTACTCAGGCTTATGATTTCAGTATGCAAAGCAGTTACCTGTCTTTCATTCTGTGCAATTGAAAAATCGGGACTATCTGTCCTTAAAACTAAAACTTGACTTGTGTGGCTTCTGAAAGATGTTACCTGCCTTAGCTATTGTCTTCCTTTGTTTCTTAAGATTATATAAGAATCCAATATAATAATTTTAAAAACAGTTAAAACATTTTTTCAGCATTGCATCTTTTTATTAGGCTAATGGTCAAAAATCTTATTTCCATTTTATTTGCAATCTTAGCCATTTTTATGACTATTCGACTTTAAGTTCAGTGAAAAACAGTTTCTAAAAATAGATTTAAGTTTCCTCTTCCTTCGATAATTTTTTTAAGTTAAGCCTACAGAGAAGTATTTTCCAAACACTCTCAGTTTGCTCTTTCAGCCAAATCTTTTACATTATCATTTTAAATACTTACTCAGTAAACTCTTTGTTTTCTAACCACAGGCAAGGTCACATCCATCCTAGCTGCCATGGTGTCAGAATAGATTTCCAGAAACCAGGCTCACTCTTGGGATGCTGTCAAAAATGGGCATGTCATTACCTTTGCCAGAAAGAACCTTAAAGGAAACATTAGAAGTATACATTAGATCCTTGATAAGAGCAATGGAAGCCACATCTTTAATAACTTCTTACTTTAGATAAGTTTAGCATGTGATGCTTTCAAATAATTTTCATTATTGTGTGGAAAAATGAAAAAGGGGAGAGTTTCAAAAAGAGTTTTGAGGTGGGCCTTGGCCAAGAGGAACTGGCTACTTAGCTAGGGAGCATCACCTGCGTGAAATGTGTTCCCATTATGCAGGGTCGCAGCCTCAAATCCCTGACTTTCCCATGCCCAACCTCTGAATTTCATGAGCCTCCTCAACACCAAGCCCTATAAGCCTCCTAATCATAGCCACGGATGGTGTCCCCAGTCACGGTCCCCCAATCTCCAACCTGCAGACGTTCTCGTGGTCACTGATATCCTCATATGTCCAAATCTGACCACGAAAGACTACTGGTCAGTAACTACAAAGCTTACTGATCCAATCTGATTGCCAAACGGTGAATTACACGGATCCCAATCACGAACCCACACTTATCTCCAATGATATCCCAATGACTGGGGAGCAGTTGTTGATCCCACAGTCTCATCCCCACCCATAACTGACAGTTCCAATCAATGACCCTCATTGATGCCTCTATTCCCCATTCCCTCATCTACAAAAGTCCAATCATTAATACTCTCAGATCCTCCATCGATGATCTGAAGGAAGTCTCAATTACTGAAGGCCCAAAGCATTTTTCCAAACATTGATTCCCACTGACTCCCTCATCATTGAACCCGGAAGTTTCCACAATCACCAGTTCCAGTACCGAAACTATTATTACCCACAGAACTTAGAACCTCCAATCACTGAGCCCTAATGCACTACAAATCAGCGTCGTTGAAGAACCTCACCTGGCCCCAGACCCATCAAGACCATTATAAGTGACCCCACGCACCCCGCCAATCAAGACATTTCACAGAACTCTCATTTATTGAATCCCACACACTCCCAATCCATCTTCTTCACAAAGACCCCCGCCACTGACACCCGCAAACCTCTCCTCGCCACCATGGAGCCCCTACAAGGCTCAGACGTCCAATCACTTAACCCTTCAGTCCCCTCGTTATTGACCCTTGTGAGCCTCCATAACTGACCCAGTCGGGCCACCGTAGTCGCCCGCGCATCATCTTCCACAAGTCTCAAGGTTTGAACATTTCTCAAATCAACCCTTCCCATATATCCTGTCTCCGCGCCCTTAACCCGAAATTGATCGCCCGACCACAACGCCTCACCGCGGTATAGGCTCTTCCTATTCCCAGGGCCGGTGCGCAGACTCAGTTGCGACTTTAAGGCTTTCGGCCACCACCCAGCTGCATTCCACAAAACAGGATTCTGGGGTGGTTTTTTTTTTTAGCGCTTTAATGGGAGATATGATGGCCGCGCCCGCTTGACAACCTCTCGCTGGGAGCGGCCATGTTTAAACCTGTGCCGTACAACGGATGACCAAACCCTTTGCTGGACCAGCGGGTTAGACTATTTTGGGGCAGGGAGAAGCAAGCGTCCCTTGGTCCCTAAACACAGCTGTCGCCGCTGCGCTTAGTATCTCAGACGCTCAACCCTCCTGTGACCAATATGGCGGCGCCCGAACCACGAAGCTGAGCTTTCTTTGTCTCCAGCTGCCCAGTAAGATGGCTGCGTACATTTTTACCGCTTCTTACGTGCAATGGGTGCGGCCTCTCCTAGGCGGCGCTCCTGTACCGCAAAGGAAAACTTTTTCTGAGCCAGCTCTAGGAGTTACAGAGATACAGAGAACCCACTTGACTCGCTCTTCTTTTGGGGAACGTGAGGCGGCCTGAGAAAGGGGTGTGACTTCCCGGAGAGGGCGGGGCCGCGAGGAAAGGGCGGGGCCGCCTCAGGGGGAAGAGTACTATATTCTTAGCCGCAATTGAAAGACAATGTCAAAAACAGGTATTTAACTAGGGTGGCTAGCCCCAGAGGCCGACCTGAGGCACGAATATGAGTGCAGGCAGTTTATCTGTCAGTAGGGGATGGAGAAGTGAGACAGGGGAGGGATGTAAACCAATACAGACATCGATGAGATTACCCCTGTGAGCAATGAGGGCTCAGTCTTATTGAGAACGCTGGGAGATTGTGTAGAAACTACCTCCAAGTTGTCACACCTAACACCGGTGAGGCTGAGATATATTTATACACCATCTCCCCTTCCTCATTGTTTAAGAACTACTGGAGGGGGTTAAAGCACTGCCAGCCTGCCTCCTGGGCAGGTCCCAGGCAGAGTATGTAGGTGCGTGCCATAAGCAGCCAGAGGTCTGCATATGGGAATGCACGAGGGGAGCGGTGGTGTACCAACGGCATTCTCTACAGTCCTGCCCTGCACATCGCAGACATTGCCTTCAAGTAAATTATGCCCTGGCTTGGTTAAAGAGATTCAATTTTTCATCTTTTTGGTTTAATCAGTTATCAAATTGTTCCCTGAGATAATTTTATTTCAGAACCACAAATGCTGTATTGAGTGCTACTTCTCCAAATGCATGGTAGGTAGGTCTATGTTGACTCCTTCCTTAAACAACCAATGGGTTAAACACAAAATCACAAAATAAATTATAAAATATATTGAGACAAATGAAAACAAAAAGATAACAAAAATTTATAGATGCAGCGAAAGTAGTGCCAGGAGGGAAATTTTTACCTGTAAATGCCTATGTTAAAAAAGAAGAAATAGCTCAAATTGATAACTTAACTTTATACCATATGGAACTAGAAAAACAAACTAAACCCAGAGTTGTCAGAAGGAAAGAAATAATAAAGGTTAGAGCAGAGATAAGCAAAATAGAGAATAAAAAAAAAGTCATTAAATCCAGAAGTTAGTTCCTTAAAAATATCAACAAAATCTACACACTTTGAACTAAATTGACTATAAAAAAAGAGAGAAGACTCAAGTTACTAAATTCAGAAATGAAAGTGGAGGCGTTACTGCCAACTTTACAGAAATAAAAAGGATTATAAGACAGCACCATGAACAATTGTAAAGCTGAAATGGGCAAACTCCTAGGAACACACAAACTACAAAAACCAACTCCAGAAGAAATAGAAAATCTTAATGGACTTATTATATAACAAGTAAGAAAATTAAATCGGAACCTAATTTAAAAACCTCTCAACATAACAAAAAAAAACCCAGGATCAGATGACTTCACTGGTAAATTCTACCAACCATTTAAAGAAGAATTAACACAAATATTCCCCGAATTCTTCCAAAAAATTTAAGAAGGAACACTTCCAAGATACCAAGCCAGACAAAGACACTACAAGAAACGAAAACTACAAGCCAATATTCCTTATGACTATAGGTCAATACAGATGCAAAGATCCTCAATTAAATACTAGCAAACTGAACTGAGAGGCATATTAAAAAGATTATATACCATGACCAAATGGAATTTATTCTAGTCATATGAAGGTGTTTCAATATATGAAAATCAATGTAATATATCACACAAATAAAGTGAAAAATACATGATTATATTAAATGATGCAGAAATATTGTTAGAGCTGAAACTATAAATCTCTTAGAACAAAATATAGGCATAAATCTTTGTGACCTTGGATTAATGGTTTCTTGGATATGATACCAAAAACACAAGCAACAAAAGAAAAATAGATAAATTGGACTTCATCAAAACTAAAAACTTTTTTTGCTTCAAAGGGCACCATCAAGACAGTTTTACTTTTACAATTTACAAAATGGGAGAAAATGTTTGCAAATAGCATATCTGTTAAGGTACTTGTATTCAGAATATATAAAGAACTCTTACAATTCAATAATAAAAGACAATCCAATTTAAAAATTGGAAATGGATTTGAATAGACATTTCCCCAAAGAAGATATACAATGGCTGATAAGCACATGAAAAGATGCTCAACACCACCAGTCATTAGGGAAATGAAAATAAAAACCTTAAGTAGTACCACTTCACACCCACTAGCTTTTGTACCCACTTGCCAGTCTATAATCCATGGAGTATATTCCTGTTCAAGTACTGGCTGCCTGCTGAATACAGCCCACCTCAGAGCTATTTATGAACACAGGATTTATGCAGCACAATGATATCCCATATCATAGGGGCCTATGAGAAAAGAATTAAGCTGAGCATTTATTTCCTTAACCATTTTAAGGCACTGAGCTATAGCTCAGATCACATACATATCTAAAGGATATTAATGAGGAAATAGGGAAGAAGAGGAGGGCTTTAATTTTTATTTACTGTGTTAACTTTCAGTCCACTGTGTTGGAGTGTGGTAGACAAGCACTTTCCTTTATTCTGCCATCCTGTTTCCTGTTGATATTTTCAGTCATTCAGATATGTAGGTCTGAGGCCTCTCTTAAGTTCAGACAGTGGTAGACAATTTCTTTGATATTCTTAATTGCTCATTTTTTCATTTGACTTGTAAATCAGAAAAATACAATAAATTTTAAACTGTCATAAATTCTGCTAGATACCGATTAGAAACCACCGTGGCTAAGTTAATTTAAGCGTACATCTCTTAATCCAGCGTTATTGTATATCTTTGTTCCTGTATGATACCCTCCTATCTGAAGTAAATTTCTGTCTACCCCATTTCTACTATAATGGCCCTCACACCATTTACCTTCCCCCATTTCCTTTCACATCCCCAGTATATTTTAGAAAAATAACAGCTACCATTAAATACTGCTAGGAATTTAATATTAAGATAAATTCATGTAATAGTTCTAAGACAAAGACATCCTTTAACATCTGAGAAAAACGAGTTCATAAAGGATACTAATTGGCCCACAAAAATTCTAGACTCTTCATTTGGGTATAACAGAAAATTATTAATAATTAATACATCATGGTACATACAGAATGGGGCCCAGCAAATATTAAGAAGGATGATGGGGCAATTAAATAGGCTTATAAAACCAATTTATAAATAAAAACAGTTATTCTCAAAACACTCAGACATGGAAAGATAGTTTTAAAATTGTTAACAGTAGTTGCCTCTGGAAGTAGATTATATGTGAGCTTCTTTCTGAAGATAATGATGAACAAGGGAACACCAGTGACATGCCTCAGGCATAGTAAGGAAATAACTGACAAAAGCAAACATAATTTAAGTGTTCTTTTTCTTTAATTACTAAATAGTTTAAATATACAGAAAGATACAGAGATTAAGAACTGACCCATATACCTACAAACAGCTTTATCAAATTATAAGAGTTGGCTACACACTATTGGCTTATTTTTAAAAGAAATAAATAATTAAAGGTATTTGCCTTTGTATCCTTTCCCAAAACTCATTTTTCTTCCTCCCTAGAGGTCACCACTGTTTTAAATTTGATGATTATTTCCATGAATGCTTTTATACTCTTTCTATATAGTCTCTAGCCATGGAAAATATACATAACATGGATTTTCATGTTTTCAAACTTTATATAAATAAATGGTACTATATCATACAAAATACTCTCTAGTTCAATTTTATTAATACTACTTTAGAGATTTATCTATGTTGGTAGAAGTATCTCTAGTTATTCCTTTTAATTTGCCTTCTAGCTTTTATTCAGACTAGTAGTTATTTAGATTGCTTTCAACTTTTTATTCTCACAAACAATGCTGCAGTGGACCATAATGTACATTTGTCTGAAACATGAATAGAGACCACATAGAGGCTTAAGTGTGGAATTGCTGGGTCAAAGTATGACACATGCCTGGGTGAGGCAGGAGGATTGCTTGAGATCAGGAGTTGAAGACCAGCCTGGGCAACATAGCAAAACCCCATCTGTGCCAAATTCGAAAAATTAGCTGGGCATGGTGGTGTATACTTGTAGCATCAGCTACTGGGGAGGCTGAGGAAGGAGGATTATTTAAAGCCCAGAAGTTTGAGGCTGCAGTGAGCTATGATCATGCGACTACACTCCAGCCTGAGCAAGATAGTGAGACCCTGTCTCTAAAATAAATAAATAAATAAATAAATAATGAAAATAAGCGTATTCATACCTTCAACTTTCCTAGATATTGCTAAATTATGCTAAATGACTACTTCCAATAGCAATATATGTATGTTCCTATTGCTCCGTATCTTTCCAGTAACTGGTACTATGATGATTTTGCCAATAGTTTATTGTTTTTATGTTACACTTCCCTTACTATTAGTGATGCATACAATTTTTCTAATAATCCCAAATCCAACCTTTCTCTACTGGTGTGAGTCATCATTATTATATGTAAAGTTTCTACAAATATATTAGATTCGATAATTTTTTTGCTCCTTTTAAGAATTTACGCTTCATAAATGAATTTCAGAACAAACTTGTGAAATTAAAAGGCAAAATGGTCCACTGGAGAATTGTGGTTGGAAACGCAGTGAATTTGTGAATCAGGAAGAACTGCCAACTTATGGAGTTTCTTCAGCCTAGGCTATATGATGCTCCTAGACTTAGTTATTCTTCCGTTTTCTGGGCTCAGAAAATCTATTGTTTTATGTTTTATTAATTTAACTGTCTCAGCCTCTGGGATTTAACTCCACGAGAATGTAGTCTTTGTAGTGCCCATTGTTGCCTCATACCTAAAACAGTGTCTGGCAAATAGTAGCTATTCAATATTCACCAAATGAATGAAAGCCTGTATCTATGGTTTTCTTACCTCAATCCCCTGTTGATTTCAATTTTACAATCACTGGATAAAAAAACTTAGAAACTTTACATTTTTTTTTCTATAGTATGGAACAATTTACATGCTCTCAGAATTACCTGAACTCACCCATATGATTACCTAGGTCTGGGGCCTTTTTATGGAACCTTATACATTTCTATGTTAATTGGTTTTTTAGTTAATTGTGGTCATTTCTATTCCTCCCTTGATCTAAACATAAGTTTCGTGTTCTTCCCAGTGAATTATATTTTCCTTATTTTAACTGGTTTATCCAATTCATTCTCCTGAGAAACTTCCTAAAACTGGTAATAAGTGTTATGGTTCTACTACCTATATCTACATCAATTACTCACCTAGAGTACTAAGACTATCATTTATGTTCTAAAATAATTAGGTTTTCCCAATTCTGACCTGGTGCTTCCCTGGGATGCTTTCCATTATCCAATAAAGAATCTTGTTTTAGCTGTGAGGAATAAATGAGTTAATACATGTTGAGTACGTAGGACAGTGCCTGGTGGATAGTAGGCACTCTATACATCTTATCTATTATTATTTATTGAATATCTGCTATATTTGATACACCATGTGAAGTACTTTACATGCAAATTTCTCATTTAATATGCATCTACAACAGACACTATTTCATTTAATAATCACATCTACAGTACAGTATCCTTTATTATCCCTATTTTAAGAATTAAAGAAAACCCTGAGGTTTAGATAAGTGAAGCAAGTTGCTCAAAGTCACATAATGCCATAGTAATGATAGAGCTATGATTTTCCAGAGTCTAGCTCTCAGTACTGGGAAGTGCCTAGTACCCAAAGAAGGAGACTGGAATAAAATAAGGCTGAATGGTGTGTAAGAACCACATACAGAGAGCCTCATAGACAATTTTAAAGGCTTTGGATGTTAGTCTGAGAACAATTGCAAGCAAAAAAAGTTTTACCTGGAGACAGCAATGTGCATATTTTTTTTTTTTTTTGAGACAGAGTCTCACTCTCTTGCCTGGGGCAAGTGCCGTGGCGTCAGCCTAGCTCACAGCAACCTCAAACTCCTGGGCTCGAGCAATCCTACTGTCTCAGCCTCCTGAGTAGCTGGGAGTACAGGCATGTGCCACCATGCCCGGCTAATTTTTTTCTCTATATATTTTTAGCTGTCCAATTAATTTTCTCTCTATTTTTGGTAGAGACGGGGTCTCGCTCTTGCTCAGGCTGGTCTC
>RJWJ010047119.1:0-11086 GCA_004363605.1 Indri indri
GGTATAATTTTATGTACATACTCCCCAGCAATGTGTAAGTATTCCTGTTGTTTCACCTCCCAAACAACACTTGGTATTGTTAGTCTCATTAATTTTAACCATTTTTGTGGGGAAGTAGTTGTATCTTACTATGTTTTAATTCATATTTCCATTTACATGTGTATGCTTGCCATTTGTATAACTTTCTGTGAAATATATGTTCATACATTTTGCTCATTTCTCGATTTGGTTTTATCTGTTATTATAATTGAGTTGTGGTGGTTCTTTTATATTCTGGATACAAGTTTCTTGTGAAATAATTTCTTTGTCAGATAGTGATAGATTAGATAGATAGATAGATAGAAATAGAAATAAATATTTTTTCCAGTCTCTGGCTTTACTTTCAATTTTTGATGATGTCCTTTGAGCATTTGAAAGTAGAAGTCTATTTAGTTATATAAAATACAACCGTATTCTGTCTTTCTTTTATGGGTCATCGTTCTATGTGGCCCATCTGAGAAATGTTTACCCAACCCCAAATCACAGTACTTTTCTCCTATACTTCCTTCCAGAAGTTTTCTAGTTTTGCTTTAATGTATAGATCAATGACCCAATTTTATTTGATTTTTGTCTGTGGTGTGAAAGGAGAGTTCAGTTTCTGTTCAGTATGCATTTCAGTATGCATCAAGTTGTTCTGGAATTATTGGTTTTTAAAATGTTTATTTTCCATTGAATTAGCTTGATACTTTTTTTTTTTATTTTAGCATATTATGGGGGTACAAATGTTTAGGTTACATATATTGCCTTTGCCCCACCCGAGTCAGAGCTTCAAGCGTGCCCATTCCCCAGGTGGTGCACACCACACCCATTAGGTGTGAATACCTTTTTTAGAGACCATTTATATTTGGGTGTATTTGTGGGCTATCTATTCTTCTCCAATGAAACATACCTATACTTACTCCAATACCACATTGTATTGATTACAATAGTTTCATATTAATCTTGTACTATGATAGTGTGAGGCTTCATATTTGTTCTCTTTCAAAATTGTTTCGGTATTTTAGGGATTTTTTGGGCATTTCCATATAAATTCGGAATTCATTCTCTAAAATAATGAGATTTTTCTAGGAATTATTTTGATTACATATGTTATTTGGGCAAAATTATTAATACTGTTGAATTTTGTATTATATGAACATAGTATAGCTTTTTATATATTAGGTCTCCTTTAATTTCTTCTGAAAGTGTTGAAATTTTCAGAGTAAAGGTTTTACATGACTTTGATGCTATTGTAAACAGTAAATACATTTCAAATTTTATTTTAAATTGCTTTTTAAATTTAAAAATATGTATAAATACCAGTACATACAAAAGTGATTTTTTAAAATATTGACCTGTATCCCTGCTACACTGACTTATAAGATCTGGTAGCTCTTTTGCAGCTTGTGTGTGGTTATCTATTTGCACAATCATAACATCTGCAAGAAAAATATTTTATTTCTCTCTTTTTAATCTTCATTACTTTCCTTGCATTATTGCACTAGGCAGGACCTCCAATACACAGTTGGATAGAGATGGTGGAGGCATACATACTTGTGTTGTTCCTAAATTTATGTAAAAAAACACTCAGACTTTCACTGTTAAGGTGTTAGCTGTTGGTTTTTCATAAATACTATTTATAATATTTAGAAATTTACTTTTTTGCTAGTTTGCTGAAACTTTTTATCAATGTATGTTGGATGTTTAATATTTTCAAAACATTTTCTGCATCAGTTGAGATGATTATATGTATTTTTTCTTGTCTCTTAATCCATGTGGAGAATTACATTGATTTACTTTGAATGCTAAACCAATCCTGTGATACTGGAATAAATTCTCCTAGTGGTCTATTGCTGAGTAACAAACCACTCAAACTTAGTGACAAAAAATAACCATTTTAATGTGCTCGTGATTCTTTGGCTAAGGAATAAACATAGGACACACTGGGGATGACATTATATCTAAAAACAACGCAAAAGCCATAAAATGAAATGTATTTGGCTACTGCAAACTTACATTGGACTCTGCTGTAAATGAAAAAAAAATTAACTTTTGTAATAACACTGGTATTTGGGGGGTTTTTTGGTTATAATAGGTCTTTTGTGAATAATAATGTTACTTATAGAGTTGTAAGAATTACATAAGTTAATGATTATACTTAAAAAAGATGTATAACACATGCAAAGCTCTGTATATGCATTTGTTTTTATGTATTTTATGAAGAAAACAAAAAACATTAAATGCATCCTAATTAAATTCATTATATTCCTTCCGAAAACCTGTTCTGCTTGGTATCCATATTTCATGTTAATTGCCTAATCAATTTTAGTTCTGACCTATTTCTTACGTACTCTTCACCTGAACTATCAAAATCCCAGTACTTCATCAAGGGCAAGGCTTATCAATCTTGATATCATTGGCATTTGGGGTTAGATAATTTGTTTGCAAGTTGTTGTGGAAAGGGCTGTCCTGTGCATCATACAATGTTTAGTAGCATCCCTGACCTTTACCCAATAGATGTTACTAGAAGCTTGCCAGTTGTGACAACACAAATATGTCTCCAGGCATTTTCCAAATGTCTTCCGAGGGGGGCAGATCTCCTGTGACTGAGAACCACTGGCCCAGAGTGAGCAGAGACAGAGAAAAATCTATTTTTTAAAAAAAAAATTATTTCATACTTTATACTGTTGTCTGTAGCAGAAGTTGCTCTAGTTAATTTAAACAGAAGTACATTTAATGCAAGATAGTTATAATTGTTGTGGGGTGGATCAGACTCCAGAAACAATTCGTATAGTAATGCAGCAAAACTTGTCCACTAGAGATCTTGTTTCTCTGCCATTATCTGTAAATTGGGGAATCAAACCACTTTCCAAGGTGCTAGGTCAAAGCCATACTATTTAAGCCTTGATTCATGATAGCAAAGTAGATAATCCGTGCTCTGCCTCTCACAGCCACAGAACCTGGAAGAATGCATTGAGATCTCTTACAGCACTGAGAAGAAAAAAAATCAGGTTATCTTCACACATGGGCTTAGATGCAGAAAGAGAAGGTGTCTGACTTTATCGCATTTCAACCCTCCAAATTTATGTGGCTGTTTCTGCTTAGGAAAAGCTAGATCAAAGTAGGAATGGAACTAAAAGTAGGCTGGGAAATGTAGTCTCCAGCTTTCTAACCTCAGACATGAAGGAGTACATGTTACAACAGAGGTAGAAAGAGTTGGATGGCCATCTCTGGAATATCTGTCTGTCAGTCTATTATAATAATTTAGCAAGTCCTTACCTTTATATTCTGAATTTAACCCATGTTTCCAGGCTTTTAGCTCTACTTTTTTCTTTATGAAACCTATATTTTGATAAAACCGCCCTTTAACTTTTCTGTGCACATTCACTGAGTTCCCCAGAATACCTTTTTTGTTTTCTTTGTGATTTTGTTCTTGGTTTTACGCTTTTCTGTTGCTTTAGTCCACTTAGACTCTACTAACCAACTTAAAGATGCTTATTTTTAAGACAGCAAGTTAAATGCCACTTCATTCATGATTTTGTATTTAATTGTCCTAACAGGAAGTATTATATTATCTCAAGTTGCACAGATTATTTATACCTCTATTAAAACATTTTATCATGTATGCATTTTTATACATATCTTGCTTATTAGAGTATGAATTTACTAAAAACAGCATCCATGTATAGAAGTTCATTGAGTGAATATATGAAAATAGCAACTGGCTATTTTGGGCTTGCATTAACTTTACTTGCCTTATACATTAAACAGCTGTTGACACATGCTGGTGAATACTATAACAATAATAATGATAATCTTTGAGGAGAACTTTTAAAGCAATAGAAGCTACTTATTATTTAGACCATGACCACTGCAAATATATCAATTACCTAGGAAAGTACTAATGAAAAAATATTTTTTTATTATTGAATGAAATTATTTTTTAAATATTAAAAATAAAAATTTCTCAAACATAGCCTACTACCAGTAGGTCATCGTGGGCTCTTCATTGTGGAATTTAAGAACAAATGTCTGCTAACTTACCCCTTCTGGTCATAACACAAATGACTTTTACCTAGTGTATCAAACTTGTTAATTTTCCAATATTATATATATTCAGAAAGAATTATTCATTACACTCTCACCTTCTGTAAGTAGTACAAGTAAATAAAAGAGGACGAACTAAATTATAACAAACAGAGCCTATTTTTTTAGTTGTTTTATAACAAATATATAAACCAACATCACTTGAGTTTGGCAGAGACTCAATACTTTAGATTGAAAAAGAGGGAGGCTTCAGTATGTTTTGATTGGAGGTTGTTGGTATGGGAGAAAAATGAGATTTTGGCTTTCTCTGATTTATTATGGGTTGAAAATGGAGGCAAAAACATAGGAAATTTGGCAGTTGTTGACCAAGTCCTGATGGTTCTGGGCACATTGTGGCAGAAGTTGTGATTTGGATTCCTGTCCAGGTTGCTGCCATGTTGTGGTTTGACTTCCTGGGCTTCAGTGAGATTTCTATTGTTGTGTATTGTCTGGCCATTTCTATTTGTATATTCAATCTCTCACTGCTGTAATTACACGCTCTGATGTCTGGTTGTCTTTCTTCCTTCCTTAATTTCCCCTTTCCAATTTTTATTTTCTTCCATTAACCAGGAAATATTTATGGAACACCTAGTATATCGATGACACTGTGCCATGCTATATTATGATGACCCTTACTTCACAGAGCTTAGAGTTCACACAATTAGTGTACGAGATTTTTGCTATCAGGGGAGGTGGTATAACTCAGATTTGACTTTATAACTGGAGGCTAAAGATGTAACTCATATAGCCAAGTGAAGGGCATTGGTCCAACGGGGAGCCTTCCCAACAGATAGCAATTCATCTGAAGGTCTGCAATGAGAAAAGTATTTTGTTCATTGGAGTCAATGCTAGATCATTTTAATAATCATTGGAGCTTAAAATGAGGGTGTTAAGTAGGGACAGGTCATATTTATAGAGAATTTGAAGAACTGACTATATGAAACAGAGGCAAATCTTAGGAAAGGGATCACATTTAGCCATATTGTGTCTGGCTAACTGGCACTCCCTTGCAGTGAGAAATAATAAATAATAGTTGACTATGAAGGATAAATTCCTTTTCTCAAACTCAAATGGTGAAGTCCTTTTCAGATAAAGTTAAAAATTTGGATCAGGAATGTAAGAATTGACAAAAAAGTATTTTTCCACAGAGAATTCCAAAGATACTGGTCTTTCCTGGATTTCCAACACTGGATAATTCTAGTCTCGATTTTACCCATATTTCTCTAAAAGTACTGATGCCAGCAAACAGAGCCAAGCTTTGGAGTTGCTGGGGCCCAAAAGGGTAAGCAAATACTATATTGCTGAATAAAGTACACTTATATTTTATGTCACCGATATAGGGGGAAATAGGCTTATATTGGCCTGTAATCATGTGGTAAGAAGTCCCAGTCATTCAAAACCTGAAGTCACATTCTGTTTACCAGAGGTAGGCTGCATTAGTTCTGTAAGTGTGCCTTTCGCAGCCTGATTTTAACTATAAAGGCTTAGTACCAGAGGATGTGGATAGAATAGGTTTTTTAAAAAAAATTTTTAATTAGTGAAAAACACATATATTCCCAAATACGAAAACACAAAAAGAGTATAACCAAAGTCATTGCAGCCACCAATGAAACACTGAGAAGCAACTAAGAAGAATTAGGTAGACATATTTAAAAACTATGAGAGCAATTTCTGGTAAATCATACCAGTTTAGGGGTAATCAAGTTATACTTTTACTCTATACTGTCAGAAATTTTACTTTGTAAATATATAACTTTCACAATTAAAAACTATTATAAAAAGAAAAATGCCATATCTAAGATGTTTTTAAGTGTTATATGCTAATTCTGAAAAGTATGCTCAGAATGTTTTCTTTTGTGTTAAAAAGGATATATATGTAAATATGTAGATAAATATCTATAAATATATATATTTATATATACATGCATGAATACATGATATATGTATGAGTAAATAAATAAATGTACACGGATATACATATCTAGACCCATGGATAGATAGATATGCTTAAGTGTATATTCAAAAACATCTGAGAAAATGCCCCACAAACTATGGACCATTGTTGCACATACAGAGTAGAAATATGAAATAGAGATTAAGGAAATTGAGAATGATGTTTAATTTTTTAAATTATCTACATCTCTGTGTTATTTGAAGACTATTTAACAATGAGCAATAATGTTCTATAATTTAAGATAAGCAAATGTGTTAAATGAGTACATGAAGGAAAGATATATGATTAATTATGTAAAATTTCTGAGCAGAAAGAGAATATACAATCTATTTGAACAGGCATAAGTGATACATTATAATAAGGATTAGGGCATAAAGAAAGTAAGGGATGAGACCATAGTGAGATATTGAAATTTGTCTTTCTGCAGAATTTCAAGTGTGTTTGTTAATTTTCTAACAGAAACTACCCTCTTAAGATACATTATAATGAAATCTACATATTGTAAGGAGAATTTCTTTCCCTTGTGGTGTCATAACATTTATGTTTTGTTTCTCTATTTCATTTTAAAAAATGTTATTTAAAACATTCATATATAAGATGCAGTTGAAATAATTCAGTTAATGTTTTGACCTTGAACATTACAAATAAAACCAAAATATACTGTCTCTATTTGTACACAGGAAAAGAACTGATCATATTTTAGTTATTCTAAGAAAATAATGCCATGTAAATACCCTTTCTTTTTATAGGAAACTACTGTATATGGATTTCTTTGACATCTTACTATAAGCTCTGGTTGCTTTTGTAGTGAAAACCCAGCAATTCATCTGAAAGGTCATTCAGGACTAGGCACAATAATTTCAGCTGATCAAATCAATTATTTATACAATGAACTACAGTATGGTTCCCTCTAGAAATTACCTTATTATAGCTGCTCACTCCCACTGAACTCTAAGAAAAGTGACATTTTGAAATACAAAGCTTGTTCTCTTCACTGAGCTTAATACGTATCGGCATCTCTCTGTGGCTCTTTTCTCTATTGAATAGCTGTCAGTCAGCAATAGAGGGCCCATTCCCTAAGCACACTGCACAGTAGGTTTTCTTGACATGATGGAGGATTTTCCAGTTGGCAAAAGTAAAGATTGAGGGAGGTAAAGCTTTGGACTCAGCATGAAAGGTAATAGAGCTATTAGCCAAATACCGAATTCAGAGATGCCAGTAATGCACAACCAGACAGCTAAGACAGCTAAGAAGGAGATTTAATGCCCTGTGGGACACAAGTTTAGCAAAGTGTTTGGCGCATTAAAGCATACAAATAGAGAGGGGAACATCTTTGAAAAGAGCTTTTAGTATGGAAATTAGTGTCATTTTAAATTAACAATTATATTTAGTACATAGAGCTATTTACACAAAGCGAACAAGGTATTAGTATTCCCATAATGGCATAATTACCTAAACAAACAAACAAATAATTTGCTACCTTGCACTCTAGCTAGAATAAAATAATATCTATGACCTTATATTTTATTATGTTCTCTGGTGTTATATTTATTTATTATAATAAGACTAATCTACCTAATAATGACACTATAATAATAAAGTTAGAAGATAGTTTCATATCTGTATTCATTTAACTTCTTATGCTCAGATGAAATAGGAGATTGCTTAAAAAATTTAAATTTTTAAAAGAATATTTTAAGAAAAATATGCTTAATCAGTGGAGCCCCATAGTATGCTAAAGTAGATTTATGTTAGGTGAAGATGGAAGTTCCAATGTGCTACATCACATGGCAAATAAGAGAGCATATTGGTTATCAATTGCTGTGTAAAAAAAATGCTCAAAACTTGGCAGTTTAAAACAACAAGCTTTTATTGCTGTAGCAGTTCTATAGGTCAGGAATATGGGCAAAGATTATGTGAGTACTCTGGCTAAAGATGTCTCATGTGGCTGTAATCAATACATTGGCCTAGACTATAGTCATCTCAAAGCTCAATCGAATTAGAATGGGCTTCCAATATTTCATATGGCTGTTAGCAGGATTCAGTTCCTTGTGGGCTGTTGAATCATGGACCTTAGTTTCTTGCTGACTAGTGGCTGGAGGCCACCTTCATTTTCCTGTCAGCTAGTTTCTTCAGAGTGAACTGGTCAGGCAGCACTAGAAAGAAGCCACAGTCTCGTAACCTAAACGTGGGGTGACATTCTATTCCTGTTGCAGTATTCGATTAGTTAGAATTGTCACTAAATCCAGTCTACATGCAAGGTCATGAATACCAGAAGGCAGGAATCATTGGCAGCCACTAGAGGTTAACAAAATAATTTGGTAACATTAGAATGGTTTCTAGTGGAATTGTGAATTTAAAATAGGGACAAACTTTTGTATGTTATTATATAAAAGCAATTGGGTAAAAACTGTAAAAAAAAAATTCAATTAAGTATCAAATCCTTACCTAAATTTTTCTTAATGTTTTCCAAATTTGATTTTCTCTAAAATTTATGAACATAAAATTGTGAAGTTGAATTTGTAAAAGGCTCAGATAGCTTCTAGAAAGTGCTTCATATTGTCATGTTCTCTGAAACAGTTAAAGAAAATCTTTCAAATAACCCTTGCAAGTTATCATAAAAAATGTTCTTCAAAATACAATTGTCATCAATTATGGATGTGTTCTCTAGAGCTTAGAAGAGAGCATGTGTCCAGCTAGCTCAACTTATAAACAACAAAACGTAGTGACAGGAATATCACGAATGAACGTAGACACCATCCACAATTGACAGTCAAGCACATGGTACACTAACATGCATGTATGTGTATCTGTTTGCATATTATACATCATTATTACTAGCCAAAGTAACGCAAGCAAATAAAATAAACATTATAGTCCAATAAATAACAGAAACAATCGCAACACATGCTTGCACACTCAAAAATGTGTAATTTTCTAAAATAAAATTGATTTTATTTTTATTTAGTTCAAACTATTTAAAGAGTTTTAGTGGAGTGTTTGACAAATAAAAGTCTCTGATATATCCAGGAGAGGATTATTTGAGGTTTAGTCAGAACCAACTAGCACTTCTGTATGCTATTTTATTAGCCAGTTAATATTTCTAGTGGTGAACTAGTCATACTATCAGAAAATTGATAAAGATAATGCTAGTAGCTTGTTCCATTAATCATCATTTCTAACTCTCTCCTTGTTTCCATCCTTGCCCAACTATACCCTATTCAAGATGGCAGCTAGAATGATCTTATTCCAGTTTATGTCAGTAACAAGTGTTTTGTTTTTACGTTGGAGTGTGATGAAAAGCCATCGGTTAAAGTCCACCAATGTTTTCCCATTTCACTACTAGGAAAAACACAAGTCATTGAAGTGATCACAAGAACCTGTAACATCTAGTCCCTGCTGTCTCTCTAATATCTTCCTACCTTGCTCCACATTTTTGCATTCTATTCCAGACACAGAGCCCTGGATTCCATTTCCCTGGAATTTAGCAGGGGTGTTTCCTCTTGCCTCAGGCCATTGTTCTTATTTTCCCTACCAGGATCCTGTTTTTCAAGATATTCACATGGATCCCTCTCCCCCTTGGCTTACACCAAGCACTTGCTTAAATATCTCCTTCTCAGTAGGGCCTTGCCTGCCCACCTTATTTAAAACTGAATCCTACCTCTCATTTCTCTACCCCAATTTCTGCCTTGTTTTACTCCATAAGTTATCACCAGCTACTGTACTGTATCACTTGTTTTGTTGATTGTTTGTATTCTCACTTGCCCATTGGAAAGTTAATATAAAGGGAGAGCTTTTTGTCCCTTTGCTTCATTGGTATGTGGCAAACACCAGAATAGTAGTGCATGGTACCAAGTAGGTTCTCAAGAAGTATTTTGGAATGAATAAAGAGTTTAACCATAAGTATTACTTTTGGGGAATGGCTTTCAGTGTTTAACGTGTGCCTGTGTGTGTATGTGCATTTTCCTTAACTAAAGCACATATTTATCGCTGGTGTCTTCTTAATGTAATAACCATTTGCTAAGAATGTACAAGTGCAGGTGGGTTGGGCATGTTTGCATCACTGGCTCTCAGAGCCATTGGAAATCTTTCCTCCACCTAATCCTGAGCCTGAACTCTCCAATTCTGATATGTCTGTGGGCAGTATGTCCTAATCAATTTCTAACATGAAAACGTTACCATATCCTCTCTCCCCTACCACCTCCTGAAAAACTTCCCCAGCACCTACCACCAGTAGGACTCCTCCCAAACTTACGATGTAAATGTTCTACTCATATCAGATTAATCCGTTAGGTCACCTAGAAAAACTATCTTAATTTTAAAAATTAGAGGAAAAAAGTATAAAACTCAAAGTTTCAAAGTAACTCTTATGTGCAATTAGAAAAATGGCACATTATCTTTAAAAAGTTTAGAAGCAAGGAACCAAAGTGGATCTTTGAAAGTTTGTGAGTACAACACCCCTTCCTCTAGAAAGGTTAAGATCTCAATTACTCACGGTAACTCCTACCTTAGTAAGCATTTTTCCAATTAAATGACAGTTACGGTGATAAAGTACCTGCTCTGTCATAAATGAGCCCCTCTATGTTTGCTGTTTAACACTGTAACCCTTTGGTAGTCCTTTCTTGGAGGATATTAACGTGTATCTTCATTCTAACAGCCTCTCAGTTTCCTAATTCACTTTCTATCTTAAAATGACAATGAACAAGGTATATCTCCCATTGCTTTAAGTATTTTCGAATTTCTTTAAGCAATGTTTCATAGTGTATGGTGTTAAAATATTGAACATCTTCGTTAGATTTATCCATAGGACTTTCATATTTATTGATGTATTTTATTTGATTTTACTTTGAAATTGTTCTTGCTAACATGTGCAAATACAATTGATTTTGGTATATTTGTTTTGAATCCTAAACACTTTCTAAACTTGCTTATATTTCTATTAAATATTTTGTAGATTCCATTGGACTTTCTGCATAATCAGGTTGTCTGAAAATGCAAACCGTTTTATTTATTGCTTCACAATCTGAG
>RJWJ010047120.1:0-11098 GCA_004363605.1 Indri indri
AAAGAGCTGTAAGTAGAATTACCATTTGATCCAGCAATCCCATTACTGGGCATCTACCCAAAGGAAAAAAAGACATTCTGTAAAAAAGACATCTACACTAGAATGTTTATAGTACCACAATTCACAATTGCAAAGATGTGCAAACAACCCAAGTGCCCATCAATACATGAGTGGATTAATAAAATATGGTATATGTGTACCATGGAGTTCTACTCAGCCACAAAAAACAATGGTGATCTAGCACCTTTTGCATTAGCCTGGATAGAGCTGGAGCCCATTCTACTAAGTGAAGTATCACAAGAATAGAAAAACAAGCACCACATGTACTCACCATCAAATTGGTATTGACCGATCAACACTTGGTGCACATGTAGTAATAATATTCATCGGGTGTCAGACAGGTGGTGGGGGGAGGAGGGATGGGTATATTCACACCTAATGGGTGCAGTGCATGCCATATGGGGGACGGACACGCTTGAAGGTGGGGCAAAAGCAATATACGTAACCTAAACATTTGTACCCCCATAATATGTTGCAATAAACAAAAAATAATAATAAATAAATAGTCGAACCCCCTTTTCTTCAGGCAAGGAAGCCTGTGCAGGGATGCCAAAGCCAAAAAAAATCACACAGCTCTTTATAGACAGAAGCAGGCCCAGGCACAGATCTAGTGCCTGAGCTGCCATTCTTTGATCACACCGCAGCAACTCCATCATCAAGTTCCTCTTTAAATACAAGCAAGGGTAATGTTTGGGGGCACAGTTTATTCAGCATTTTCAAAAGTAACTCACTGTGAGAAAAAGTTGCAGAATCACCTTGCCTGAAGCATGAAACATGTTAATTAGATGTCCATCTGTTCAGGGCCGGACAACAGTTACGAACTCTTTAGAACTGGCTTCCAGTATCACCGCCGTTCTCCATCTTACCTGCTTTTAGTTGAAGCTCCAAAGTAATTGTTCCCTAAAGAATCCTGTTATTTTAATTGGGAGATGGATCAACAAGACTTATAACTCATTTTTAAAAATGAATTTAAATTGAAGATAATTTGCTGAAAATAAATGGCCTCCATCTAAAGTATAAAATTTGAGGAGTTTGGACAGTTATGTACACCAGTGAACCACCAGCACTGCCATGATACAGAACATTCCCATCATCTCCAAAAGATTCCTCAGGCTCCTTTGTACTTCATCCTTCTGTTTGCTCACAGCTTGGTGTGTTCTTTGTTATTATAGATTCGTTTGCATTTTCTAGATTGTCGATCTTTTGTGTCTGGCTTTTTTCATCCTTGTTGACAGATGTCAGTTCTGCTTTTCCCACTGAGATGTATTTCTTTGTATGGATTTAAAACATTTGGTTTATCCATTCAATTGTTAATGGGCATTTGGCTAGTTTATAATTTGGGGCCATTATTAATAAAGCTGCCTGGACATTCATGTACAAGTATTTGGACAAATGTTTCTTTACTCTTCCGTAAATATCTAGGAGTAGAATGGCTGGGTTGTATAATATGTGTATGCTTATCATTTTAAAAAAACTGTCAAATGTTTTCCAAGGTGGCTTATCATTTTATAATATATTCTCATCAGTGGTATGTGGGCATTCTACATCTTTGCCAGCGCTTGGTATTGTCAATTATTTTAATTTTAACAAGCCTAATAGGTATGTTTTGGTATCTTATCATGGTTTTAATGATCATCTCCCCAGTGATTAATGATGTTGAGCATCTTTTCATACATTTTCTGGTCATTTGTACCTCTCCTTTTTTGAAGTATCTGTTCAAATCTATAATTGTGTTGCTTGTTTTCTTCTTATTAAGTTGTAAGAGTTCTTTGTAAACTTAGGGTACAAGTTCCTTTTTTTAAGTATGTGCTTTATGAATATTTTTTTCCCTCTCAGAGTTCTCACCATTTATGCTATGGGACCACTAATGTTTTTTATAACATATTTTGGATAGATACTATGTAGTTGACAAAGTCAAAAGAAGTTAATAATACATCAATACATTATTCCATAATTAAATTTTAAAATGTACACTATTTACTTAGTAGTAGTGATTATCTTCTCCTCAGCCCAGGCTGTAAGCTATGAACTTCACAGTCTGACTCTCCTTATCTGAAAACTGGTATAGTAAGTTAATGCACAGGGCTTCTCTTGACACTAATATCCCTGCAATTTTAATGTCCAGTTTAATACACACATGTATGCACACAAACACACACAATGCAATTAAATGAACCCCAAACCATAATTGCCAGTTAAGTATTTATCTTCTTCTATAAATGGATCTTTTTCCAAAT
This sequence comes from Indri indri, assembly GCA_004363605.1. NCBI lineage: Eukaryota > Metazoa > Chordata > Mammalia > Primates > Indriidae > Indri > Indri indri. The sequence goes on from RJWJ010047120.1 coordinate 2,298, forward strand.
GTGGAAATACCTGCTTAATAATAATCTTGCCATTAGCCCACAAAACACCATGAGCATTTATTGGAAAAACAAAGTAGACTCAGCTCATTCCCAGCCTGGGATGCTGAGCATCAGTGTTGAACCCAGAAGAGATTTTCAACCAATTGATACAGCCCCGAAAATGGAGTTTTCCACTAGTAATGCTGAGAGACCCTTGAGTACAGAAGCAGGCGCTGCAGTGATAAACATCTGACATTTTCATTTGCAAGTATTCATGTTTCATTTTAGATAATGTTCCCCCTATTTACTTCTTCAGCAGCAATGCATCAAATATCCTGCAGTGTAATCCTTCTCTCAGCACTTATCAATGAACTATGAAATAGTATTAAATAGAATTAATTAGAAGTTTTAATGAATCATGTCTGTCCTCATTTATTATACAATGTAATTTTCAGGGAGTGATTAATTATGAGTTACAGATGAGTGAATGGTTAATATAGTTTGTTAACCTTACTAAGGAGTGACTGTACACAGCAAGCTGCTTCTCCTCTGTTTATTAGCACGTGGTTATGTACCACCATCAGTTTAAGTGAATGGAAAGGTTTTAGCAACTTTGCGATTAATGTATACTGTAAGCTAATAATTTGCTCCCTTATTTTTTTTTCCTGTACATCATATGAACATTATTGAGATTCAAAGGTACAATTTAACCATCCTCATTTTGGTATGTTTCTATATAGCTATTAGGCTGCAGATATGATGTCCACCTGAGTTGCAGGATTTTTTTAAGTACATCCCATTTAATATAAGGTGGCTTGTTTGAAATGAATCTCCCTGCATATTTCCTTGAAAAATATACCAATTTACCACATCATTACTGTCATTATCTAAAAAGTGGCAGCTAGCTGCCCTCATTTTCAAATTCCTTACATAACACCTCTCAGAAATCAAATCATGTCCACACTGACAAAATCTAATGGCTAAATACAAAGTAATTTTGCAGATAGAGAGCTCTTGAGATGGGAGTATGGGAATTCCAAAGGCATTTTTGTCTCACCAACAGATACACAAAAGATCCATGCCATCCTTGGGGATGATTCACCATCTTATATCTTCCTAGTGTCTATTCCCTCTTAAACATTGCTATGGTTTTTGAAGGTAAAATGCCTTCACAGCGTGCCTCTCAAAACACCTCCTTTGGCTAGCTGAAATGCAGACTGTGAGCAGCTCATTTTTGCTGTGCAAAAGCAGAAACTAGGTTTTTCTGAGGCTAGGAGAGTTGGATAGCTCTTTGGAAGTCCGGTTAACATTAATAGGAAAAATAACTATACTTAAGTTGTGTGATATGTAACAATATTCATTATTTTGTATAGATATTATCTCATTAAATCTAGGAAAAACTCCTGTGAGTGAAAAAACTATGATTAAAAGATGTTATCTAACGTATCCAGGGCCTCATAAACAGTGAATGGATGGACAAGCAAAACGTCAGTGAATTCAACCAATATTTATTGAGCAATGCTATGGTCTGAATGTTTGTGTCCCTCCGCAATCCATATGATCAAACCTAGTCACCACGGTGACGATATTAGAAGTTGGGGCCTTTGGGAGGTGATTGTGATAAAGGCAGAGGGAAAGAATCCCAAGAAAACCAGCTAGTCCTTTCAACTCTGTGAGCACACAGTGAGGTGCCATCTATCAAGCAGAGAATAATCTCTCACCAGAGAGTGAATCTGCTGGTGCCTTGACCTTGGACCTCCCAGCCTCCAGAACAGTGAGAAATAAATGTCTCTTGTTTACAAGTTACTCAGTCTAGGGTATTTTGTTACAGCAGCCCAATGGACTAAGACAGGCCCCTAATATGAGATACCTACTATTCCAGGGGCGGGAGGCGGGGGTACTGGGATCTAGTCTGGAAAAGATGCAGTCCTTCCCATCATGGACCTTAGATACCAGGAGGGGATACAATGTATAAATGAAGACAATGATAAGACATATGAAGAAAAGAAAAAGGAAACAGGCTAGAGAGAAACTGGAGATGAGGAAGGTTATTTTAGACAAGGTGGTCCAAGAAAGCATCCTTGAAGAGATGTCACGTCAGAACAAAACTGACTAATGAAAAGAAATCAGTGACATGAAGAGAACATTCCAGTCAGAGAGAACAGCAAATGCAAAGGTCATGAGCCCTTTGGTGTGTTGGAGGAAGAGCAAGAGCCTGATGTACCTGGAGAGAAACGTAGAGAAAATGCATTGCAATGCATTTTCTTTGTTTAAAAATACATTTTCCCACCTACAACCCCAAGGAGTCAGTAATGGTAATCCTCTAAGAGAGAAATGAAGTTGGAGAGATAGGCAAGGACGAGATCAGGTAGTTCCCTTGGAGCCCCTGGAAAAGACTTTTAATTTCAGCTCAAGAGATAATGGATGCTGACGGGGCTTTTCCAATCCAATTCTCCCCAGAATTTTTAGGACGTGAGAAGTGGAAGATAGTGTACTAGAACATCAAGTAGTATTTTAGTTCCCATTTCTCATTATAAGGAAGAAAAGCAGGAAAAAAAAGAGTTTCCCCGAGAACCTAGAATTTGAAGCTATTACTATAAAAGTATGCTGGTAGCATCCTGTCTTCATCAGGGCACTCAACTTTCAGACAAGCAATGTTCTTTGAAGTCAAGGGCTATGTCTTACGTACTTTTTGTTCTGTTCTGCACACAAATCGCTGTCTAATGTTTCCAATCACTGCTTTCTGAAATGTACTGAATGGCCTGATATCTACTGTTCTGTCCAGCCTAAGTCTGCAAAATCCTGATAGGAGATGCCATGGTATTTGAAATCACTGTATCAGAACAGAAAGTCCCAGAAAGCAGCCCTTACCTAGCACTTGGCTTCACAGTGTTCGTGCTAGGCATCCAATTTGTCTGTAGTGGGGTATTGCTAATCCCTGACACAACCATATAATAATGCTCTTATTTTGTAATGCATTTTCTTTGTTTAAATCTACATTTTCCTACCTATGACCCCAAGGAATCACTAATAGTAATCCTCTAAGGAATGTTAAGGAAAATCCATTCCTACTTTTAGTCTAATCAGATTCTGAGAAGAGACAAATTTAGATAAGAGAGCAACATCATTTTTTTGTTACAGGAGTAGGATTTTACCCAAGAATTTCAACACTGTAAGCTCCTAAGAGCAAAACTTTTTTATTAAGGAATTTTTTTTTTTAATGATCCTTTTCGAAGTGCATGCCTTTGTAATCACAAAAGCAAATTTGCTCTAGAATGCTGCATGAAGTGATGGTATAATCTGAAATGCTAATGAATCTTTGCTGATTTAACCATGGCCCAGTTTGAGGAAGGCGAGAGTCCCAGTGAATGAGTCACGCAAATACAGAAGCACAAGAGGTGACAGTAATTTATTGTTCATGTGACTCGGCAGGTTTAAAAAATTTGTAAATCCTTCTTATGTGTATCATTTCTAAATTCATACACTGGGAAGAGAAAAAGAGAATTGGTTTACAAGATGCTGGAGCTGGGATAAATTTTTCTGTTTTTCAATAATTATAATATTTCAAACTGTGTGTCCAATATGACAGCCACTAACCAAATGTGGCTACTGGGCACATGACTGTGGCTAGTTTGATGGAGAAACTGAATTTTAATTGTATTTAATTTAAATGCAAAAACCAATGCTCAGTTCCATGATTGTGAAACTTTAGCTATGTTTGTAACAACTTAGTATGTGCATCTACTTTTTTCCCCATTCAACAAATATTTATTAGGACCTATTTTGTGGTCTGACTACTAAACCTTCAGGACACTAATTCAAGTAAGACTTAATTTCTGCCTGGGAATTGCTTGGCGCCTAGGAGGAAAGTCTGATAGAGAAATAAATAATTACACCCAAATTAAGCACACTGTATGAACACGGACTGTGAAACAAAATTCTGGCCTTGGCCTTGAGGAATTTACATAGTAGTTGACAAGTCTAAAAGGGAAGAAAGAATTTTTGAATTCACAAGCTACTATGCAAAATCTAAACCATATGCTGCATTACATAAAATATATATTAAGTTTCTCCAAAGAGTTACAAAAGTTAGATGGAAGTTTGAAGAGAAAATTCACTTGTCAGTTCATAATTTAATTTGTAATAGACCTTATATTTTAGAGCAGTTTTAGGTTCACAGCAAAATTAAGTAGACAGTACAGAGACTTCACCCCCTGCATCCACAAATGCACAGCCTTCCCCACCACTATCAATATCTCTTGCGATAGAGTGGTTATTTGTTACAATCAATGACCTTGCATTGACTCATCAATATCGCCCAAAGTCCATAGTTTACATTAGGGTCCGCTCTTGGTTCGATGGGTTTGGACAAGTGTATAATGACACATATTCACCACTGGAGTATCATACTGTAGTTAGATGAGTAGAATAGTTTCTCTGCCCTAAAATTCCTCTGTGTTCTACCTGTTCATGTCTCTCTCTCCTCAGTTTCTGATTTTTCCTTTCTCCATATGAATCTACTTTTCCAATTATAAGTTTTATGAAATCTAAAAACAGATCAAATACTTGTGATGAAAATTCAGCATTCAATGTGATATGTGCTGTAAGTGTAACATAAAAATCAGATTTTGAAGATTGAATGAATAAATGTAAAATGTCTCAATAATTTTTCATATTGATTTTATGATGAAATGGTAACGGTTTGGATATATTGAATGAAACAAAATATGTCTTTAAAATTAATTTCAGCTATTTATTTTTACTTTTTTAATGTGGCTACAAAAATTTTAAATTATATGTGTGGTTTGCATGATATTTTGTTGGAAAGTGTTGCTTTAGAGTTATGATAACTGGACTATAGAAATATCATTAACCGGAAGATCCAGCATTTCCCAGACATTATGAGTAAACTGCCTTCTACTCTATTCCATTAAGTTAATATTAGATAAAATTTAAGAAATTTGTCTGAATAAATACAATTAACTATTGACTAAGATTAAATCTCATAGGTTGATATGAGGATTCAGTGAAGCAATACAGGGAGATTCAACATTTTAACCATAAATGTACACAACGAACCCCTGTTTTTATCTGATATCCCTGGGCCTTATAATCACATGACTCCATTTTACCCATAAACACACCCCAGATAGTGTCCTCAGCACTTTGGTGTTCATCTTCCTCCATGTGGGCCCTTGACCTAATAAGAAATGTCAGAAATTCCCCCAAGAAATCAGAGTGGACAATTTAAAAACAAACTAGTTCATATCTGACAGAATCCTCTCTTCTTTCTATTTTGTCATACATTAAACATGAGATCAGAAGGAGGGAGGGAGGAGAAGACATTGCAAAGGGTTTTTGGAGAGAGAATAAGTGGAAGGCTACACACCTGCACTCTCTCCCCTCCTCAGTTCTTAGATTCACTGACACTTCCAGGGGGAAATGGCACTTAAAAATGCTGTATTGGTACTCACGCTCAATCCATAATTCTCCTCTCTCACCTGTGCTTCTGCAATCCTTGGGGCTGGAGGGAGAGGCAGGAATAGTCTTTAAAATGTTCTTTTCATGCTCACTCAGCCCTCTCCCAGTTCTTGGACCCGGCATGCGACCTGCAGACGAGAAGCTTTGACTGAATTCCGAATGGCACTTTATCGTTCTGCTCCAGCACATGTCGGACCAGCTTTGTTTTGGCCTCCAACTTAGATGATTTTCATTAGTTATTTGAAGTGGTCTACAACAAAAAACCAAACTTATTTGTAAGTGGGTACAGAGGTCTGGCCGCCCACAAAAGGAGAGCTAGGACATGTTCCTCACAGTATGTATAAGCTCTGAGAGGGATCTCTGACTTGTATCATTTAATATAACTTAGTTTTCACCTCCTTTCCTATCTGAGTGGAAAGATGGCATGACTTTCTTTACCTCGCAAGTTCTATTTTTAAGAAATTAAATAACCAAAGAATTGTGCAGATCACTTGAAGGTTGAAGTAGATGTAGTTCTGATTGCAAAGATTCATTAACTTGAAGAGTGACTTCCTATTCATCCAATGAACCATGCTTGTTCTCACTTTATAATGGTTCCTTCTGTCTGGAATATTCTTCCCAGCCCACACCTACAACTGCCCACCAAACTCCTCTTCATCCTTCAAGTTTCTGTTTAAATACCATTTTCTCAGGGAGGCTGAATATAATGTAGTATAAAGTCAAAATTAATTATTGAAATTCTCATTTTTTTAAAAACAGTGAGAGCAGGAAGATGCCAGGAGAAAGTGATAGAGGTTGAATCATCTATAAAAACCTTGATCTCCAGGATAACTTGAAGATACCCTTCCACTACACTTGTGAATGATCCTGTGTGTCTTCATAGCACATGCCACAATTATAATTCTCCATTCAATACCGCAGTGGCTAGACAACAGATAAACGCAAAGAGGCTGTCAGCTCAGAACAAAAATAGAATCCATGAGAGTAAATATTGGTCTGGACTTTATTCCCAGTGACTACCATAGTACCTGGAATATAGTAGGCACTAAATAAAGACTTAGTGAATGAATGACTAAATAAATGCAAGAATGAAGAGGTTGCATGTCATGTTCATCAGTAATGCTTTACTAGAAAGGCCATTTTGGGAAAGAGACCACAAGTCCATATAAATGGAATAACGGAAATCAGTGAATAGGGTACCTCATTCACTTTTCAATATAAACTACTTCAATATCAAAAGTCTGAACTTGTTCTTTAACCAACTGCTACTTGTGGTTTTGTAAGTGAGCTTGATCATCATCCATACAGCAGGAAGTAATTGTAAAATTCTAAAGTTAATAAATCAATCATTTGTGTGTGTGTATTTGTGTATTAAGAATCAGAAAAAAAGGAAGCAGAGTGATTAAAAGCAATCAACTCTATGTCAATTGTCTTTTGCTTCAAATGCCTTTTATATCAATTGTAACTCCTTCTATCTTATTTGTTTTTTAATCATGTGTGTATTTTATTTCATTAAATAAATGAAACTCTTTCCTTATCCATTTGCTAATGACTCAGCCTCAGTAGTCAGTCACTCATTTCCCACTTAGCATCCCCTGCTTTATAATGCTAAATATCCAAACTGAATTACAAGTTTCTTGACACTACACGCATGTCATACACACCTTTATACTCCTCATAATGTATAAGGCAACATATTCTACACAGTGTGTATTATCTGTCGATTGATTAATGAAGGTTGAAGGTTATCACTTTTAACTTAAATAAGTTATGTTTCTAATTTAATTTTCACTTATCTTTCACACTCCCTGAGTAGCTCATTATTGTAAACAACCTCACAGCTTTGGGTATTGTCATATCTCTTTTCTAATAAAGTGAATATCATAAGAGCATATTATAAAGATACAAGAGTTACTATATGGATCCTCTGTGTGGGAATAACCTAATCATGTTGGTGTCCCAGACCACCACCATGATGACAATTCCTGGGGTGAACATCTAATGAGCCTGCATAATAACCTAATGCCAATATGAAAATAATGTTATAGAACTTTTGAGAATAGCTCAATGGTTACCCAGAAAATCGTGTACTGCATAATAAGTCAAAATTAAAATAATGATTGAAATTCTTTTCATTTTTAAAAACTAATGGGAGCAGCAAGAGGCTGGGAGGAAGTAATAAAGGTTTAATCCTCTATAAGTCCAATGAAATGTTGGAATGATCAGGCTATTTGTTGCCTATTCGAATCATAGCATCATGTAATCATATAATCCCAGGGTTGAAGAAAACAGAAATGGTCATTTTTCCAATTTCCATCCAGTGCTTCATAACTTTTTGCTAAAACGTGCCAATAAATAGTCATCCTGCGTGGATTAAACATTTTCTCCCAAAGAGACTCTAAAATATTATAACTTTTAGAAAATTTTCCCTCATATTGAGGCAAAACTATGTATGACTTTAGTGGGTTGTTATGACCCATTATGGCTGCCCGGCACGAATCCGACACTCATTTCCTGTGAGACACTCTCAGACATTTGAAGGGTGCTTTGTCTTTCTGAGTTTTCTCTTCCTCTTCCCTCAATAGGGTTGTGAATCTCCTCCCAGAAGTGGAACCTGCCCCTACAGGCCACATCTATCTATCCATATTGCCACAATTACCATGGCATTTCTGTCTTCAGGAGTCTCTATTACTTTGGTTTAAGTTTTTAAAGCATGGTAAGACTGGAAAATCAGACATAGAGATCTTTCTAATAGAAGGAAGCCTAGGGGGAAAAAATTGAAACATTCGTTCTTGGAAGGAAGTCCCTATGGGAGGCAACAGATTCCAAGGTCAAGAGTTTGGAACAAACCCAAACTTTCACCCTTCCTCTACCGACACCAGGGTGTCTGGAGGAGAAAGTTAATATTTAAGTTTCACCTCATAGCAGCTCTGAGTTACCCTCCAGAATTATGGATACAGGACCTACAGCTGCAGGAGGTAAAACAGACAGGCTGTGTGCACACCTTCTTTTTTAAAGTCTTTGGCATTTTCATAGCATAAATTTTGTTTCCTGTATTGCATGACTTAGATGTGAGGTACTACTTAGTCTTGCTCATTTTTATTCTACATGGATGCAATTGTTGACCTTCAATGTCTATTCCCCCAGGCTTTGAAAGGCAATGACCCTGTCAGCAACATCACCTTTGCCGCCTGTCTGACTGACACCTTTGCATATGCACTGGGCCAGGGGTCTTATGAATAAGTTCTCCTTCCATCATTTCATTAATAGCTTGCTTTCATTAAACTGTTCTCATTTTGAGGTAAAGAGGTATCTCGTTGGAATAAGGACAATATTTTGCG
>RJWJ010047121.1:0-11096 GCA_004363605.1 Indri indri
CAAAATGATCTATGACCTTGGGTGAGCCCTTCCTTCTTGGTTACTCTGTATTTTCTGGGTAAACTTGAAGTTTTAAATACTGACCTCCATGGATATCATAAGTATTCTGTGCCTTTATAGCTTAGCTATAGAATTTCGTAAAGATATTCCAGCATTGTTACATGGGTTTAAAACTAATGGCCCTTTCTTTTCCACAAATAGTTGTCTTTTTTCTTTTAAATCTCGTTTCAAAATGAATGTGTTCTTTGTACAATAAATTAGAAAGTACAGATAAATGGACAAAAAAACACCCTCCCATAAATCCATGACTCAGAAATAAGTTACCGAAGATTACATATCGTCTTTTGTTATTTTTCACACGTGTATGTATGTATGTATATTTTTTACAATTGTAGATTCATACTATATACGTCAAAATACCTATTTTGAATGTCTTCTGTTTAAGGAATTCAAGGCTTAAGTATTTCTTGCTTTGGTGTAAAATGACCATTAAAATGATGGAAAATCATCTACTTTTAATTTTTTTCGTGATAGACATAAGGTTTTCAAGACAGTTTTAAAGAAATAATGCTTGAAAACTTGTAAACTACATACTGAGTTTGGATTTAATATAGTAATAGATCACCCAAGCAGCTGTGTTATGTTATTCTCATGCAGACTTGTTAATGAATTGGTACATGGGGTAAGCTAGAAACCCATTTACTTGTGTTCATTTGAAGTGACAATTCATAAATTCTTTACCTTGGGTGGTAATTTTTATTTCAGACTCTTCTGAAATTAAAACAAAAAATGAATACTCAGTTATCAGGAAATGAGAGAGAGAAAGGATGGTATAGCAGCCATTTAAATATATACCATAAAACTGTGGTTTAATTTTGTATCTTTTTGAAGTTCATAATTTTTTCCTGCCACCTGAAACCTCAGCTTCTTCTAAACTTAGACTTGTTGCAGTTGTGTATGCTTTCAACAAGTGAGAACACACATGTATTTTTTTCATTTGTAATTGTATCATTAACTCTTTTTAATCTCTAGAAATTTCAGTGACACAGTATTCTTTAGTCATTCTCTGAATGCTGATGACAGAGTTACCATTCAGGTCCCCAGGGGAGGGAGATTTGTAATGATGAATGGCAGGGTACCAGGTCATTGCATGTCGCTTCCTCAGCATAAAATAGTAACTAAGTCCTGCTATCTCGGCATAATGTCCTGTTGAAGAATTTTGTTTGCTTTACTGACCAAAAAGGACAACCATGTCTGGATGAATACTTTTAACACAAATTAATAGTGAGTTTTCATCGATGGATAGTAATTTCTAGCAGCTATCTCATTTACCTTTCTACTTCTTGAACTAGGCTATGTATGGATTGGGAAAGCAGTTCCTGAGGAAAAAAGAAGAGAGTCATCAGAGTTTGCTTGAGGGCTGGAGAAGAGGTCTTTATCATTTGTTTCTAGTCTTTGAGAATGCATGATGATTAAGACATAGTCTTGTTCTTAACTCTTAAGGGGCTTACAGTTCGGTGGGAGAGACAGAAAACTAGCAATTAGTTGTAACGTAGTGTGATGGAGGCAGTCGTGCAGGTGAGTACAAAGGTTGGTGCTGTCCGTTACAGTGGCCACTAGTCACTAGCCCTGTGTGGGTATGAGCACTTGGATGGGGCTAGTGAGACTGAAGAACTCAATTTTTCATTTTATTTAATTAATATAAGTTAAAATTTTAAAGCTGATAAATGGATTCATTTATTGGGAAACTTTTGAGAATGTTTGGAATAATTTGGGTATGTGAATCTACTTTTTAAACTATAAATTTTAAAAAATCTAAATACAGATCAAGTATTTATGATGAAAATTTAGGATCTGAATTGAGATGTGCTATAAAATACACACTGGATTTTGAAATCAGTCCAAAAATATAAAATATGTCAATAATGTTCATGTTGATTATATGATGAAATGATAATTTGGATATATTGGGTTAAATATATTATTAGAAGTCATTTTTATCCTTTTTTTTCTTTTTACCTTTTTAATGTGACTACTAGAAACTTGAAAGAAAATTTAAATTTTCAATTACATGCCTGGCTCATATTATATTTTGGTTGAACAGGCTGCTCTAGATGCACAGGAATCCTGTGAATTCTGCCTTTGGGGAATAGGGGAGCATTTCAAAGAGTTTGTCAGCTCTTTGTGGTTTGCTGATGGGTGGTTGTAGATGGGATATTTCAGATGGAGGGATAATGTAAAGAGTTGAGGCGTGGTAGGAAAATAGGATGACATTAAATAGTAGAACTGTTGAGTAGCACATGGGGATTTTGGAGCGCAGAACATAGAGGGAATGGCAGCAAATGAGGCAGAGAAGGTTGTCTGGGTCCAGAGTGTTTAAGAGCCTTAAATTCTGTTAAGATATTTAGACTTTTTCTATAGTTAAGGAAATTTTCATTGATGTTTTTAAGCAGATGAGTAACAAGATCAGACTTGTACTTCTAGAGAATAACTACTGGTGCTACGGAAGGTCACTTGGACAAGGCAGAGGAATGGGGGATGTCAGCCGTGAAACGAAAGAAAGGAAGAGGCGGGGCGTGGTGGCTCACGCCTGTAGTCCCAGCTACTCCGGAGGCTGAGGCAGGGAGATCAGGGAGATTGCTTGAGCACAGGAGTGGGAGGCTGCAGTGAGCTGTGAGGATGCTACTGCACTCCAGCCCAGGCAACAGAGCGAGACTCTGTCGGGGTGGGGGGAAGAAAAGAAAGTAAGAGCACCTAGGCTGCGGTAGTTATCTTGGGATAGGAGGAAGGAGTTCAAGATATATTAGGATGGAAAATTACTAGTACTCTGTTGGGGTATGGAGAGGAGACACGGATGGCTTTGAGACACCTGATTGAGTAGTATCTCAGTGATACTGCTATTTGAACTGGTGACTGTGTAAGTTTATAATGAGGAAGGTCGAGGCAGAGCATGTACTGAGTTCGAGGTGTGTGTTGAGTAGCCATGCTGGTCAGTCTTTCAGAATGCATGCCTGCAGCTCAGGGAGAGAGGTGGATGTTTGAGGGAGAGATCTTGGTTTTATTGAAGCAATAGAATTAGGTAAAATTTCCCAGGAGACTGTAAAAACAGGACTCGAGAATTAATTTTAGCATATGGCTTTCATGATAACTCCTTTGGTTGTATAAAAGTAACTTTCATTCAGGAACATACTGAGTGCTTATTTGTGCAGGCTCTGAAGATGGAGAGACAAACAAGACAGGCATTTCTGCCTGAAAGAGAACTGAGTTCTAGAAGGAAAGGCACACAAGTAAATCTGGGATTAGAGTGTGCAATGTCTTATGAGCAACAGAGTAGCAAGGCTGAGGAGAGGATGCATGGGAGGCACGAAAAAAAAAATGAGATTGGGGAGGTGTGGGCTTGATCTTGACAGAGAAATTTGTCTTTTGCTCCTTTTTGGCAAATCTTTTACCTGTGACGCACTGCTAGTTGCGCACTCCTGCGCCTGTTATGTGTCGCCATTACCCAGGGCTTTGCACTGTGCTGTTTGTCAGCTCTATCGGTCCACCCTCTGGGCATAGAGAGTCTTTAACTACTGGAGGTTGCATCAGTAGTTTCGAGTGTGGCCTCACTGAGCTGCCGTCAGTCTGCAGCTGTTAACGAGTGTTTGTCACTGACTGCATCGGTATGTTTGTGTGTGGCTTTCTAGAAATAAGCATTTGTCAGAGCTCACAGCTTTTCTGCTTGGGACCAGCTTTATTATTGTCTGTGTCAGGGAAGGAGGCAGAAATGATGACAGACCTGTGAGGTGTCATGGGGTCGTCCAGGCTGAGGCCAAGGTGATGACAGGAGAGGAATAGGACAGACAAGCGGGTTCACGGTGGGGGTTAGGGGGGCGAGCAGGTTTTAGTGTTTGAATGTAAGGTATCCAACCTTATAGTAGTCGAGCAGCCTCGAGTTACGGCAAGTATAAAACCATCTGACAAAAATCAGTAAGGAAAAGCATGTGTTTTACTGTGAAAACTGATACCTATTAACGATACCACAATGCTGAATTCATTTGGTTACCAGTTACGTTTCTTTATTGAAAGGCTGCTTTCCACTTCTTTGTGTTATGTCAGGAAAAATAGGCATTGTGCGTGCTTCTCTTGGCTTACTCCTACTTTCCTTTCAAGACCCAGTTAAACGTCTGTTGTGGACCTTTTCTTGAAGGGTCTCACCTCTTCTCCCTCTTCAGTGCTGGGATTTTTTGTGCCCCCAGAGCATTCTGTACACAACCTCTGTATTTTGAGCAGTGTTGTTTGTGTGACATGTGGTCGAGCGTTGTCTCACAAGAGGATTGGCCTGTCTCTAGTGACCAATCTTGGGTGCCTAATCGTAAGCATCCTCATCATTTCATCCAATTGGTTGCAAACAATTGGGTATCTGCTGTAATTAATTTGACCAGGTGTCATGAAGCTGTAGTGGATAATACCAGCCCTGGACCACCAAACACACACCATTAGCTTTTTTTTGATGAATTTCAGTTTTGGACTGTGTTTCAGCACTTCACCTTTATCCAACCATTGTGCCAAACACTTGGCGATCATCAGGGATGCATTTTCTTCATATGTAACAATACAGTGTAGAAATGGTTCGACTTTATATTGTGACAACAAAGAAAGGCAAGCTTCGAGATGATTTCTCTTCTGACACTTGTTTAATTCATGTGATACCCGTCTATCCAGCTTCTTTACCTTTAAAATTGATATGCAATTTTTAGTTATTAGACTAAACAAATTAGAACGCTATTTTAGCCAAGTATTAGCTTGTTGACCAGTTTTTTCTTTTTGTCCTCTACTATGTTAACTGGCCCAATATTCTAATGATAAACAATTATGGTAAAGCAGAGTTTGTTTAAGCAGCTAAATTACAAGGGCATGTAAATATCTTTTTTTCTGTGTGAATTAAAGTAGATTTAAAAAAAAATTTAAATTCAATTTTGGAGCCCAATACTTTAGTACATTCTTTTCCCCATAAATATAAATCAAAGGTATGATTATAGGCTGCAGGGATTTATACTATTCAGTAATATAAATGTAATCCTCTTTTTATAGTGAGGTAGATACTTGAGTTTAATACTGAATAGCATGTGCTAATTAAGAAACAAGAGGTGTAGCTCCTTAGTTAATATGGATTCTGCTATTCTCTGAAGTTTATTATAAAAGCAATTCTTGAACTAATGTTAAAAGTAAAAAGAGGACAAATGTCAATATTTTTGGTATTAGTAAAGTAAGGATGCAGGTAGAATCTAAATATACCTATATCTTTTTATATATATGGTTCCCCAGTTTTTCCCTTCAGTGGATAATGGGAGGATTATTTTAGTCTATCTATAGATAAAGTGGAACAGGCCAAGTCTTTTTTTAAATATAAAATTGGGTCATGTGCAGAGGTACCGATCTCAATTCAGTTGTTAATTAATAACAGATATAGCCCATAAAAATTAACTTTGTTTTTTTGCTGTCCTTGTAGAGGTTTTTTTTTTTTTTTTTTTTTGTTATGAAAAACCCGTTTATTTTTGCTGGTGACAATTCATGAGCAAGGTTGTTCTTATAAATATAGAAAACAAACTTTTATTTGATTCATATGTTGGAAATACTTTTTGTTGTTTATTCATTTATTTTAACTCTTCCGTCTTTGACTCATCTGCAGAGTAAGAAGCAACTGGTGGTGTGGACTTTACGAATTATCTTTAAGTATTTATGTTTTTTATAATACAAATTTATTGGACCAGGGGGACTAGTTTGCCCTACGTCCACTAAGGAAGACCGAGTTTTATCAGTGCCTTTTGAATAATAGTGTACGTAAATATCACATATGATACTTACTACTCTCCACCCCCGGTAACTCTGGGATAAGGCCCAAGAATTTTTATAAATACCGTCAGATGATTCTGATACAGATGATTCCTTGACCACCCGTGAAGAAGCACTGGTTTATATGGTGTTAATGCTATTGTTGTCATTTTTATGGGTCCAGTGGACTAGGCACGAACCTATCCTGCCCCAGATTCTTGTCCTCAAACTTTAAAGGTGATAATTCTTATTGCAATGAAATTGGGAAATAAAGTACATAGAAAAAAAACATACCTAATACTATCCAGAGAAAACCGATAATGTTTTAGTTGTTTTTCTTTAGGCTTTTAACATTTTAATTGGAATTTTACTGTGTAGTTTTATCTTCTGCTTTTCTTACTCTTTATTTATTTATTTTTTTGAGACAGAGTCTTACTCTGTGCCCGGGCTAGAGTGCCATGCCATCAGCCTAGCTCACAGCAACCTCAAACTCCTGGGCTCAAGCCAGCCTCCTGCCTCAGCCTCCCCAGTAGCTGGGACTACAGACTTGCGCCACCATGCCTGGCTAATTTTTTCTACATATTTTTAGTTGTCCAGCTAATTTCTTTCTGTATTTTTTTTTTTTTTTTTTTTTTGGTGGAGATGGGGTCTCACTCTTGCTCTGGCTGGTCTTGAACTCCTGAGCTCAAATGATCTGCCCGCCTGTGCCTCCCAGAGTGCTCGGATTACAGGCTTGAGCCACCACCCTCCCAGCCCGCTTTTCTTACCCTTAACCCTATATAAATTTTTTATTGTGTTGTTGAGAAATCATTCATAGCATTTTCAGTGTTTGTATAGTATTGCTACATCCATTGGATCATAATTTACTTAACCTTTCCTTTGTTGTTAGATATTTAAAGATTGTTTCTGATTTGTTTCTGATAAGTAACACTGGAATGAACATTTTTGTTAGGAAAGCACTTTACTGTATCTAGGATCTTTTTCCTCCTTTGCTCAGGGTCCTAAAAACATTTTTTAAAGCTCTTGAAACATACTGCTAAACTGTTTTCCATAAAGGTTCTGTTAATTAAAGTTACCAGCAGTAAACTTGCATTGTTACAGCCCACCTTCACCAGCATTGAGTGTATTTCTTTAAAAAAAAAACATATTTTTGGTTCACTAGACAAAATGATATATATTACTTAACCATCCGTTGTTAATATGTATTTTGTGTATATGTAAAAATTAGTTTGATATTTTATACTGTTTTTTTAAATACCAAGAACTTATATTTTTAAGAGTTCTTGAGGAAAATTTTTGATAATCCATGAATGGTAATTCCCTTGAATTTTCCCAATCATTGGGGCAGTTAATAGTAAACATATGGTTTCTTTTTGCCAGAGATCAGAGTATTTCACAAATATTGAGTCCCTTTGTGTCCTCTTTCCACATACTTTGGAAATTGAAGATTTAAGCTGATGTTCAGTATATAGTTAATTTATTTATAAAAAACAAGGTTCTTATTTCTACTTCAAACTAAAGTTTTACCTTTCATTGTCAGTAAACCTCTCTGTGCTTCTACTTAAGAGTTACTGTTAAATCTCTGGATTTCAGACATAACTCATACCTGTATTTCTTGGTTTATGAATTTTGAAGAATGCCACCCAACTTTGAAGATTCCCTGATTCAAAAAATTAGGAAACATTCACTTCTCCTTTGTTCTCAATGTTTGATATTTGCAATTAATTTCATTTCTTGTATTATTCCCAGTGTTAGTTTAAATAATAAACACAAACTTTTATCCTGCCCACTCACTGAGCTTGCAAGACTCTCCTGTTCCCCTTGCTGGACTGATTTTTGCAAACTGCCTCCAGGCACAAAGGATTGTGGTAGAATTCAACTTGTTAGTTTCCCTTCTCTCGTGGATTACAGCGCTGCTTGCTGTACAATGCCTCAGAATACTTGTTTCCTGTGTTTTATTCACTTTTCTAGTTGTTTATGGCAGGAAGGTAATCTCAGATCCTCATGGCTGATAGGTGAAGTTTTAAATAACTTCTTAATTGCTGAGTGAATGATTGCTTCAGAGCCCCTATATTGAAGTCTTTGGATTTGATACTGTTAAGTTCCCTTTTGCTTGAAACTTTTCTTCTTGACTTCAGCTACCACCTTTTCCTGGTAGACCTACTGTTTCTGACTGTCCTTTCTGCTTTGTTCACTTAGTCTGGTCCTTTAATCATATTAATTGCAATAATAATAATTACAATAGCAATAGAAGTCACCATGCTAGACCATATGCTAACTTTAAACCTATATTCTCATTTTAATTCATAAAGCAACTGCTCAGTATTTTTCAGGATTCTCTTTCTTCCTCCTTTTATTGTCCATACTTTAAGTTATTGGCGCCATCTATATACTGATGGCTTTTACTTTTGTATTTTTAGCCCTTATTTCTGTACTGAGTTCCCAATCTACATATCTAACAATCTATTAGTATTGCCACTTGGATTTTCAAAAGGCTCGTCAACCTAATACAATCAAAATGGACCTCCTTTTTGTCCCGTCTCTTTCTGTCCTTTTTTTCATCTTGACATTGATCTTTAGTAAAAAATATGCACACAACAAAAGCAAGCTATACTTTACATAAGCATCAATCTACACATTAACCTGATTGTTTCCTGAGTCTGTCTCTGCTTCTCCGTTCTTACTGTCTTGTCCTGTTGCAGCTCTCTTCATCTTCTGTCTGTACAATTGTACCAGCCTCCTAGTTGTGTCCCTCTAAAATCTATAATATTTTAAAAATTTAAATCAGAATATACTTTCTGGCTTCAAGTCTTCATTAGTTCCCTAAGTGCTACTACTGGATAACATCTGTTCTTTTTAACAAGTCTCTTTGTTCTGTCACTTGCTTCTCCTTAGGTCTTTCTCCTTGTGCTCCTTCCGCGTCCTCTGTGAGTCAGCATCGTAGACAGCACCTTCCCAGCTCTCTTCTTGCTGCTCCTGTCTCCCCAGCTTTTACAGCTAATTCTTATTTATTTGTTTCTAAGGCGTAGTCACTTGTTTCTAGGTCTCTTCCTTTTGCTCCCATAGTGTCCTGTGCGTGTGTAGTTCTAGTATTATGTCTATCATGCATTTAAATGATCTGTTTGTTTCACTTTTCTTTACTGTATTCTGAGGTCATAGAAGATACGAGTTTTAAAAAATTTGTATTTGTAACCTAAGCACCTAGCTGAGTACACAGTGCTCAACTCATTTGTAGATAGTTTCTATTTTAAGTAGGAACACAGCTGTCCATCCTTTTTCCCAAACTAGAAACACGGATGTTTTCCTATTGTTTTCTCTCTCTGTCACGTCTAGCCAGTTTCAAGACCTTAATTTTGCTTTTATTCAGGGATTTGTGTTTGCATGCTTTTGTTCACATTTGTTCATTCCTTCATTCATTCCGTCAACAAATTTCATTAAGTGCTACTATGTGCTAGATAGTGTACTAGTTATACTGCCTGCTGAATATTGCATTAAATTTATGTATTAATTTTTAGAGAATTAACATGCTTACAAAACTTAGTTTTTTCATTTAGGAACAAATGTTTGTTAAGTTTCATTTTAGGTACCCAAGGAAAGTTTTACAGATATTCTCATTTGATTTTGTACATTTCTTTTAAAGCTTATTTGTAAATGTTTAACAGTTCTTTTCCTATTATGAATAAGATTTTTTCTGTTATATTTTCTGATTTGTTCTCATGTATGAGAAGTGGATTAGATGATCATGTATCTGGCCAATTTATTAATCTCTCAGTAGATTTCATGGACTTGGGTTTTTAACTATTGGTTATTTCAAATGACAGGGTTTTTTTCCTTCTTTGTATTTATAAGTTTAATTTGTTTTCCATATCTTAGTACATTGGTTAGGGCCTCCAATACAATGTTGAGTAAAAGCAGTGATAGTTGGCATCTTAGTATTATTCTTGACTTTAATGAAAGTACTTCTCATCTGTCTTGTTAACTATGAATGTTTAAATATTAATAATTTTAAGAAGTGAAATTTTTAAATAGGAAGCATCACCTATTCCTAACTTGGTAAGAGCTTTATCCTCAATCTGTGTTGAATTTTGTCAAATGCTTTCTTTGTGTCTGTAGAGGTGATCATATTAATCTGTAAATCTGAAGAATTACAGAATGAGATTTCCTAAAGATAGATTTTATTAACATCACATCTTTTCCCTGATTTATTTAATGTAGCACTGGATTTGATTGCTAATGTTTTGTAAAGGATATTTTTGTCTATAATTTTAAGTGAGATATGTTTATACTGTTCTTTCATTTAATTCTTCTCTGCTTTTGTTTCAGAATTATGCTAGTCTTATAAGACTGTGCTGAAGTATTTCAATTTTTTTTTTCAGTTGAAAAAACTTTAAATTTGAGCTGTTTAAACAATAAGAATTAGTTTCTTAAATATTTAGTAGAATTTGTTCACAAACATGATTTAGAAAATGGCCGTTTCTTGGTATCTTTGTTTCCCCAAGTTCTAGTCAAGTATCAGGTGTAAAGTAAGACATTCTTTAATACTTGTTGAATAAATGTTCTCTAGACAGGGTTCTAAGGATTACTATATAGAATTGTTTGTTATTGCTTTTTTGTCAGAGAAGCGTTGCTATGGCTAATTCACTAGGATATGGAATTGGTCTGTAGGAGAAATAAATAGATATCTGCCTGCGTGGATAGATTTTCTGCATAGAAAAATGTTGTTTGGAGGTAGTCTAAATTTGAAGCTATGGTGGCTCACGCCTGTATTCTTAGCCTCTGGGAGGTGAAGCGAGAGGACTGCTTGAGCTCAGGAGTTCAAGACCAGCCTGAGCAAGAGTAACACCCCCGTCTGTACTAAAAATAGAAAGAATTAGCTGGCACGATGGCATGCGCCTGTAGTCCCAGCTACTCGGGAGGCTGAGGCAGGAAGATCCCTTGGGCCCAGGAGTTTGAGGTTGCTGTGAGCTAGACTGATGCCACGGCACTCTAGCCCGAGCAACAGAGCAAGACTCTTGTCTCAAAAAAATAAATAAATAAATTTAAAGCTAACAGTTTAGGAAAACAATATAATTAGCATTATCGAATACAAGTACTTGCATAACTACCATGTGTAAAAAGACCACAGGTAACCATTTTTACAAATTGTATTTGTGTTTTGGGATATTTTTACCATTTTCTCTTTTAAAGCATATTCTGTGATACAGACTCATTAAAATTAGTTTATAGGCAAATACTGTTTTTGGAAGTTGAAGTATTTTAATTTGTTTCCATTCACTTTTCCC
>RJWJ010047122.1:0-11091 GCA_004363605.1 Indri indri
TTAAACACTGGCTGTAGATGAACGTGTTCACCTCAGTGAACCGTCTCTGGGGTCTTTATTAAAATGGCTCTAAGGAGAGGGAAGACTCTGTAACTGCCGGTGGGGGAGACGCTGGGGATGCTGGTCCCGGAGCAGGCCTGTCATTGGTGGCATCATTTGTGATGTGTATTTTCGTTTTGCTCTGAAGTGGAGCCGATAGATTTTTGTAAGCAAGTGACCTCAAAGATTAGCTGTTATTTGTGACTTGGCGAGGCAGTCAGCGGAAATGTTGAAGATGTTTTCCCGACTCGGGCTGGTTGCGGTGGTGCTGCGTCGCCGTGACGTCGCCGTTGCTGATGGATAAAGGAGGTGCCTCCGACTCAGGGGACAAGACCCCACCTCAGCACCAAGGCCCCTCTCCTCTCCCAGGGGAAGAGGCGTCTATTGAGACAGCTGTGAAAACAAAGTCAGGCTTGCTAGTTTGTGTCCCGCTAAAGAGAACACTTACCTGGTTTAAATCAGTACTTAGTAGTGGGTACAAGTTTTCTCATGTTTTCCTTCCATAAACCCAACTTTGCGGAGTTGGTTGAACTAGCTCTGGCCTGTAGGCAGGTGTTCCAGACCCCACGTCCTTTCGCCCTGGCTCTGCTCCTCGGAGGGGCAGCACGGGACCCCGGTGCAGTGAAGCGGAGGCTCTCCCGTGGGTCACCTCTCCTTCCCACCCCAGTGTTTAGAAATTAAAAATCTCGTATCAAGATATTAAACACAGAATACCAGCCAGTTGAGTTGGAAAATAATAATCTCTCTTCAAAACTCTCCTGAACATTCTGCCTTAGTATCAAATAATAACCGTTGTGGGCATAGAATGCCCTTTACCTGAAGTTTGTAAGGTATTTGAGTATCTATGCAGGGACATCTGTACTTCAGATAAAAACAGGTGACTCTTAGCTTTGTTTTTTACTTGTTTTTAGTAGGTTTTACTTTAGAGCAGTTTTACATTTTCAGAATAACGAGCAGGAAGTACGGAGGGTTCCTGCGCACCCTGTTCCGACCACACCAGCTCTCCCATTAGGAGCACCTGCGTCACCCTGGCCACTTGTCACGACTGACGGAGCTACACGGACACGTCGTCACCTCCAAGTTGCAGTCTACACCGGGGCTCACTCTCAGTGTTTGTCTTGGTCTGGTTTTGTTGCTATAATGGACTTCCTGAGACCGGGTAGTTGATAAAGAAAAGAGGTTTACTTAGCTCACAGTTCTGAAGGTTGGGAGGTCCGAGGCGTGGTGTCGGCTCCTGGCGCTGCGCGACCCATGGCGAAGGGCAGACAGGCAGGTGAGCAGATGCAGAGGAGACGCGCCAGGGCCGGGCTCATTTCTTAACAACCCACCCACGACATAACTAACCGCCTCCTGACCCACTCCTGCAAGGAGGCATCAACCTCTCTACACGACCTAATCACCTTACAAGCCCCGCTCCCAACACCGCACGGTGCAGTCAATTTCAGCGTGAGTTTCAGAGGGAACAAACCGTGCTGAGCCGTAGCAGTGTTGACATTCCGTAGGTTTGGACAAAGCTGTGAGGACGTAGGGCCACCATTATGGCGTCCCACCGAGTCGTGTCACCGTGCTGACAGTCCTTGGTGCTCTGCCCGTTTGTACCAACCCCCCATTCCTCACGCCGTCTGCAGCTCGGTCTTTCCCAGGATGTCACCCAGCTGGAGTCGCAGTGCACAGCCTCGTCAGGCTGCCTCTTCCTCTCAGTGACGTGTGTTCGAGGTCCCTCCACGTCTCTTCATGGCTCGACGGCTCACTTCTTTCTAGTACTGAGTAATACCCTATCGCCCGTCCATGGGCAAGTTTTTGTACGGACTTAAGCTTCCGGCTCCATTTGGTAAACACCAGAGAGTGTGACTGCCGCGTCGTATGATGATTTCAAGGATACTCGGTTTAGTAAGAGCTCACCATACCGACTTCCGGAGCGGCTTTTCCATTTTGCGTTTCCGCCCGCAGCAGCTGGAGTTCCTGCTGCTCCGCACCCTCCCCCGCATTCCGTCCTCAGTCCTGTGGATTTTGAACACTTGGTTAGGTTTGCAGTTGTATCTTACTGCATTTTAATTGGCGATTCCGTGGTGACAGATGACGCAGAGTGTCCGTCCACATGCCCGTCTGCCAGATACGCTGACGTGTCTGTCTGTTCAGGTCTTTTGCTTCCTTCTAATTGGGTTGTTTGTTTCCTTATTGTTGAATCCGAAAAGTCCTTTGCGCATTTTGGATAACAGTCCCCTGTCAGATTTCTCAGATATTTTCTCCCCGTCTGTGTCGTGTCCTTTTATTCTCTTAACAGTGTATGTCACAGAGTAACACTTTCCCATTTTGGTGAAATCCTACTGATAATTTTTCCTTCATAGATTGTGCTTTTGGTGTAGTGTGTCTAACGAAGTCACCACAAACCCAGGGTAGCCTAGACTGTCTCCGTGTCTTCTAGAATTGCATAGTTTTGCATTTTGCATTTCAGTCTAATTTTGAATGTGTTTTTGTGAAGGTGTAAGGTCAATGTCTGGGTTCACTGTTTGGTGTGTGAGTGTCCAGTTCTTCCGGCACCACGGCTGATGTCGTCCCTCATCACTGAATCCTTCCTCACTGAATCAACTGCCTTTGCGCCTTTGCCAAAGAGCAGGTGGCTCGTTTGTGAGGCCGACTCTTAACTTGTGCCCTGTAAAATGTCCTGATGAAACACCTTTAGCTCAAGTGGTTTTAGAAGTTTCAAACACTTTATCATTCGTGCTCTGTGTCTAGCACTTCACATCCAAAGGGAAGGAGAATCAGGTAGGTACTCAAGGAACAGACACGGGGGCTTAATGCCAGATTGGGGTCGCTCATGGCGCTGTCAGACCCATCCACTGATCACCCAGCAGGCCCTTGTCAGTGGGAGCAGTGCCCGACTGTGCCCACCTAGTGGGCTCTGGGACTCGGTGCTGGCTTGGGAAGCATTCATTCTTCAAAGGTGTCTGTCTGTTATTTAGATTTACCTTTAATTTTTTTTTTATTTAAAATTTCTTTATTCCTATTTTTAAAAGGTTTTTATGGATACAAAATAGTTGTATTGCTCCTCAAAGTTGAAAGGACTTTTCTAGGTTACAGTCAGGGCTTCATATTAAATAGTCTTACTGAAGGAGGTTTCTTTGACCACCTTCCTGTATTTTCACAGTTATCTGTTCAGATTTCTATCCCCATTATTAGCCGGTTTAGTAATTTATATGTTATTCAATCACAGTTCAATTCCTTAACAGTCCCGAGTTCTTATACAGTCGAGTGCAGCTTTAACAGCGGGGACACATTCTGAGACATCCCTCCCCAGGTGATTTTGTCGTTGCACGAACACCGTAAGTGCACTTACGCACACCTAGACGGCACAGCCTGCTACACGTCTTGGCTGCACGGCACAGCCTGTCGCTGCGGACCTATGCAGCGTGTCACCGTGCTGGATACCGCAGGCAGTTTTAACATGTTGGTGTCTGTGTACCCAAAGACGTCTGTGCATAGAAAAGTAACGCATTGCACTCTGGTCTTCTGGCGGCTATGACATCACTAGCCGTGGGGGTTTTAGCTCCTTTATGACCTTACGGGACCACTGCTATACACATGCATGGTCCACTGTTGCCCAGACATCACATGCGGTGCGTGACTACTCATGGATATGTAAATATTCTTACTGGCTTGTAACTCTTGGACGTCCACTACATCTGTGGTTACGTTTCCTTCTCATTATTAACTTTTGGTAATCTTAAAATTTGAATGGCATGTAGGCTCTAGTTATTAGCATTATCAGTAGAATATGAATATATCTTAAAACATAAATTATGGTAAAAAAATTAAAAAATTAAATTAAAAAAATTTGAAATGTGTTACTTTTTTGATATTAGACCTCTACTAAGAGATTATGTATTTTTTCTCTAAGAGCAAGCTCTTGGATTTATTCATCAATCCTATTTTGTCTTTTATAATTTATTAATGTATCTTTTTATTACTTAATTTGTATTTCCTTCCTCGAAGTTTTTGTCCTGTTCACTCCGGCTTCCTACATTGCGTGGCTGCCGTGTTTACTTCCTCCTCTCTGGTCACGAAGCACTCAGTGTATCAGAAGGGTCCCCGGCATCATCATTTTCAAAATACTCTGTAATCGTGCTTTCCATTTCTTTTATAACCTGAGAGTTATTGAAAAGATGTTTTTAATGCCCAACTAATTGGAGAGTTTTGTTTTCTGTGGTTACTAATTTTCAATTTTCTTAGCTTTTGATTAGAGAATGCACCCTGTATGATTTCATGATTTGGAAAACAGGAAGCCCTTTTTTGAGGCCCGATATCTTACCAGTTACACCTCCGTGTCTGGACGTAGAGCTGATCAGGTGCTTCAGAACCGTCTGTGCTGATGAAGCTCCGAGACTCGCTCTGCGTCCCTGTCGGGGTAGGTTGTTTCCAACACGGCCCTTTTACAGCCCGAGACGTTAGCCAAGTTCCTGACCCCCCGGGAACCTCTGCATCAGCACGACGGGGCGACTCCCAGTGCCTGTCTCAGGAGCCGTCGTGGGGCGGGTGCTACGTGGGTTCAAGCGCCAGCGGCCCGGTGCTCAGATGGGGGACCCAGCAGGTGTGACTGTCACAGGCCCGTCTGTCTGTCGAGCCGTGGGGGCCCCTCTCAGCACTATCATTAGCTCTTCTTTGCTCTTTTCAAAGTTTGATTTATTTCTTGGCAGACACCAGTTCACAGAAACCATACCTTCATTCGTAATTTTAAAATTAATATAATATTGCCCTATTTACTCCACTTTAGTAAGTAATTTTTTTTAAATTTTGTATGTTGCCTTGATCTTAGTAGGATGACCCGGCTTTTATTTCTGTTTACACACTTGAGATTAGGTTTCCTGCCCTTTCAGTCTTTAATCGTTCTGAACTGCTTTGTTTTAGACGTGTTTCCTGTAGACAGTGCAGTCTGATAGAGCTGAAGAGTTTTCGAGGATAACTGAGCCTATTCACACTTCTCGTAACCATCTGTGTTTTTGTCTTTTTGTCCTGTGTTTCCTTCCTACTCGATTGCTAATCTTTTGCCATCTAGATGATGTTTTAGTTTGATTTTATGTTGTTCTCAAGTATTCAGAGAATATATTCACTGTTTTAAATTCTGCAAACTTCTCAAAAAATATGGGTCTGGGTATTTCTAATTATCGTGGAGAATAATACTAATTCTCTTATCTCAGAAAAACACGTCAGAATCTCCGATTCCTCCACATTTCCTAAGCGGGGCGGTGAGGCCTAACTTAGCGTCCCGTCTGCCTTTGTAAAGGTCCCTCTTCTCCATGTCTGTGCCGACGCATGAGAAGACGGGAAAGTAGAAACACTCGGAGCCTGAAGCTACGGCGCAGTGCGTCTAGGAAGGGCCTTTGGGGGTGGTTTGAAGGCTTAGGGCCGAAAATTGCTAGAAAGTGTGGTGGTGACGAATGCAGGCATTTATTCAGATGCCTCTTGATACAAAAACCTTAGTCGGATTTCACTGAAATCTGCGTTGGGAAAGCCAATTACGTCGTGAAATTGGTGGAAAGTCTTGCTGTTGCAGTGCCGCCCTGGCTCTGCCTGCTCACTTTAGTGTCTAGAGACAAACGATAAGGAGACAGTCTCCATTTTTCTGAGCACCAAACGGGACCCTGGGCCCTCCCTTCCACGTCACTTTTATTGAACGTAGCAGCTTGCCCAGGACCACGCGTTGCAAATTGCTGAAGATAAACATTGTATTTTAAATTACTCCAGGCAACCAGGCAGACTGAAAAAAAATCATTTGAGCAAATTGAAAACTGAAATGTTGATATCAGATATTAAATTAATGTAAGTGAGATTGAAACAATATCTAATTAAAATAATTTGAAAAATGACTTGGAAATTGGAGTTGACATCAGCTTTTACCAGCCTGTCATTATTATTACCGTGCAGCGAAGGCCCGTTTTCGCCGAAGCCCTGCCCCCTTGCAGAATTCACAGGAGACCCGCAGATAAAAGTCTCATTTATTTACCCTGTTACGGCTGGAAAACAAGGGCTGCAGAACCTTTCTCGGCACCCTGAGGCGGGGGGTTTGACAAATTGACCTTTCAGTTTCCAAGGAGAAAATGCCTTTCAGATTCTCTGCCCTGACGAGCACTCTTGCATTTGAGGCTGGAGCCTGTTCAACGCTGGCACTTTATACAGGACATTAAAAGGGAAAAGGAGGTTTGGAATGGCACAGAGAGTGAAGCAGAAGCTCCCACTGCGGCGGGGCCATCGTGGAGCGGACAGGGCACGTGGCGGTCATTCCTGCCGCGGGGTCTCGGCGGGCGGAGGGGCAGATGTGCGTCAGCGTGAACTCCCGAGTCTCTGCCACCCTTGTGAGTTAGAAGCAGTTCCGCAGTGATGCCCCAGCACCTCTCAGGATGTAAACGGGACAGCTCTAGTCACGCGTGCATGCCTCTCTAACATCCGCTTCCAGAACCTTCCTCAGGGCTCTGTCTTGTGCACAAGAGATAATTGAAGGAGAGCAGCTCATAGTCCTGGCCTCCCACCTCCAGCCCCTGCTTTGAACTGGGCAGCGCTGTTCAGAGGCCAGGGAAGTGTCTGGGACGAGCGACAGTTAGCCCCTGAGCCCTTCTGAGGAGCCCGGGGCCATCTGGGGGCCGAGCCTCAGACCCGGCCTTGCTCCCTGGATGTATGGGAAGCAGAGAACCCAAAGCAAGCGCAGCTCTGGGGAGAAGGAGAGACCAGCGTCCACACCCAAGGCACCTGCAAAGAGAAGGATCGATGCCACCTCTAGTTCACAGTCCAGATAAGGGTTGTGGCAAATTACATAAAAAATGGAATAATTAGCAATTTTATATACACATTTGTTTTTAGCTATATTTTGTGTAATATAAAATCATGAGGTTATTTTATATTCATCTTCCTGTGAGGTTTTTCTGAAACCTGAATTAAAACTAATTCTTCCAGAAGCACAGAACAGTGGAACCAGGGGGTGGAGGTGTCTCAGAAGGGGCTGGAAAAAATAGATACTGAGACTGACCTCATTCAGAAAATAACAAAATGCTGGAATAGGATGAGACAGAGAAAAAAATTTAAGCACATCGGGTATCTGGCAATAGTGAAATTCTCAGGGATCCCAAACCAAGTGAAAGCTGAGACACAGGGACATAGTGGGTTATGATGTCACCCCTTACCCCAAGAGCACTTTCCAAACCAGGCTGAACCTGACCTTCAGCACTTGTGACCTTGTGGAGGGCAGGCAGCAAGCCCTAGGCCACGCCTCACATGGCAAGGCTCACGGAAGATCTGCCACCTGAAGGTGGCCCAAAGAACTGTGACTGCAGAATAGCGGTGAGCTGAGCGCAGACCTGCAGACCTCCCCCGCAGCTGCCCCTGCCCTGGAGGGTGCTCTGTTGCTGTGCTCAGCGCTGCTACTGGATGTGGGGTGGGCAGGGCATGGCCCTCTGGGTACTGACCATTGCACAAATCGGCCTTCTCAGGAGCGTGTGGAACACAGGGCCCACATGGCCCCTCACATCCTGAGCAAGGAACGTCCTTTAATATGACCCCAAGTGGGTCAGGCCACCAGGTGCCGGCAGAAGGTAATGCGAATCCTCTCTGAAGGAATCTTTTTTTTTCCCTAGTCTCAAAGAACACCCTCAGGTAAAATTTAAAGAAATGCAAGTCCACGATAAAAATTTTCAAAGCATACTAGGGAACGGGCACTATGGCAAAAGTCAACTGAAAGAACGGACAACCAAGTAAAACCTCAGATATCGTAGCTGTCAGACACAGAGCATAAATTTAAGTATTCTCATGTGTTTAAAGGAATATAAGAGGGAGCTAAGTATTAGCCTAAAGATCGATAGTCTTAAAAATGAACTAATTTTTTTAAAAATTGAATTTTTTAAAAATGACAGATGTAATAATAGAAATTTTAAACTCAGTAGTAGATTAGATATAGTTGAAGAGGGAATCAATGAACTGAAAGGTAGAACTGAGGAAATTTTTCAGAATGCCACCCACAGAGAAAGAGAGAAATAGCCAATGTGAAATGAAGTTTGAGTCACAGAAGACGGAGCAGGAGAATCTTTTATATGTTTCACGAGAGTCCCACAAGAAGAGAGTTGTCCAGAGGTCACCTCTGAAGACATAACAGCTGGAAAAGTGCCCATCACTAATGGAAGCACCGATTCTAGGATCCAAGAAGCTGGTTGGAGCGGAAGGAAGAGGCTTCATCTAGATTCACAACGGTGAAACCGCAGAGCATCAAAGACAAAGAGAACCTTGGAGCATCTAGGGAGGAAGACAAGGTGTCCAGAAAGGAATAGTAGTTTGAGTCACGGCTGATTTCTCCGCAGAAGACGGAATAACGTCTGCATGGATACCAAGAGGGAAATAGTCATCAGCCTAGAACTGGATACCAAGTAAAACATGTTTCCATAATGAAGTTTAATTTTTTAAGGATTAAATAAAGATGTTTTAGAAAAAGAAGAGTTTGTAACCAACGAATCTTCATTTAGTTTAATTCTAAAAAATGTATAATAGGCAAAAGAAAATAAAGGAAGAGCTAAGACGCAGGAGGAATAGTGAGCAGAGAAAACTGCATGTACAAATGCAGCTAATAAAACACACTGTGTAAGATGATGTCCTGTGAGGCCAGAAACAAGACAGAACTAAAATAGTAACAATGAGCATGAAAACGATCATATTAAAAATAGGATGAGGGTAATTGGGGTTAAAGTATCTTAAGGTCTTCAGAATATTAGAAAGAGAGCACAGATGTTTATTAATATGACACATGACCATCAAAATCTCTGGGGCAACAGGTAAAAATTAGAAACAAAGTGTGGACATGTACACACGTGTGAGTTGTTTGTAAGAGGCAGATAAAGAGACACACAAAGATGTATCAAAAAAGATACTCTAACCAAAACGAACGCTAATCAAACAAAGTTAAAGTAGCTACATTGAGAGTGGACTTCAGTGGGAAAAGCGTTATCAGGAAGAGGCTCCCTGCATCATGACAGGCGTGGCAATCCCAGCTGGCCTGCCCCGACCACCCAGCCCAAACTCCGTGAGAAAAATGGACACAGCCGTGAGGACAGACAAATCCATGCTGGTAGTGGGATGCTTTACACACTTCACATCGTAAGTGAGAA
Source organism: Indri indri (assembly GCA_004363605.1). Taxonomy (NCBI): domain Eukaryota; kingdom Metazoa; phylum Chordata; class Mammalia; order Primates; family Indriidae; genus Indri; species Indri indri. Next base: position 9,180 of record RJWJ010047122.1, read on the forward strand.
AGCAAACAGAAAACTCTCGGGGCTCAGAAGATTTCACAACACGAGCGCCACGCTGGACTCCGACGGGCAGCTGGAGAAGGCGGATGCGTGCTCTTTTCAAGCGCAGGGAGAAGGTCTGTGCAAATCCACATCTCCCAGGCACACTCTCAGACGGCAATGCCGTGGCAGTACCAACGTACCAGGAAAGCCTGTGTTTGCAAAGTTGAAACCCTATTCCTAAGGAGTATTGGGTCAAAGAAATCAAAATGGAAATTAAAAAATATGTAACTACACAAGAATGGAAATACTGCATTATATTTCCAAACCTGGGGTTTACATAGAAAGTGGCAAGTTGCGAGAAATGTGTCACCTTAACTGTTTCTGTTAAAAAAGAAACAAGACCAAAAATCAATTAAACAAATTTCAAATTTAAGAAATTAGAAAAAGAGCAACAGAATGAACTCAAAGAACATGGAAGGAAGGAAACGATGGTGCTACAGTCAGAGATTAATGAATAGAAAACAAACGTGAAACAGAGGATTTTTAGAAAGCAAAATATCTCTTCTTTTTAAAAAAACAAACTTGAAAAACTATCATAAATAATGAAAAAAGAGGCGGCAAAAATAAACAAGCCGAGAATTAAAAGTGGATGCAGGTGCGGATGCTTCGGCTTGCAAAGGACAAGAGGAGGCTATGAACAGTTTGTAGCAACGTGTTTCAAAATGCGGATAGCACAACCGCAATGCCAAAACGGAAAACTTCGGTAGCCCTGTACCTAAGGAAGGAATTAAGTTAATAGGTAAAATCTTCCCACAAAGGCAACGTCAGGCCCACATGTTTCATAAGCAAGTTGTTCCACACTTTGAAATAAACGAGTCAAGCACAAGCATCTCAGACTACTCAGCTCCTCAGGTTAGCATCACCTTGGTGCCAAAACAGAGTAAGTACGGCACAAAGAGGGGCAATTAGAGACAAATTTTCCTTAAAAACGTAGATGCAAAAACGATTAATAAACCAAATAATAGCAATTAAATCCTGCAATTTATTTTAAAAATGTGCCATGAGCGGTTTATGTTGTAACACTGGAGAGAGAATTAATGTAGTCTGCCACATTGACAGATAAAAAGGGGAAAATTATTTTATCTTGATACAGTTAAAAACATTTGCTAAAATTTAACATACCTTCCTAACGAAAATGTTTAGTAAAGTAGGACTACTTTGTTCTTAACTTGATGTAAAAAACTCCCACTGAAACGTCGTACTTCCCGGGGAAGCACTGAAAACCTCCCCTTCAACACCAGGAACAAGCCCAAGCTGTGCGTGTCACCCCACGGTGAGCAGGAGGGGCCGGCCGGCACCGCAAGGCGGGGAGAAGAGATGAAAGGTGAACTTGGAAAGGAAGAAGCAAACCTGCCATTGTGTGCAGGAGATCTCATTGTTTACTCACAAAAGACAGAATAAACAGGTAAATTAAAAGAATTAGATAGTTTAGGAAGGTTGTTGTGTATTAAATCATGTGCAAAAGTTAGTTGCCTTTCTATACTTGGGAAAAATAAAATGCAGTTTAAACAATGATAACCATTTACAATACCATCAAAAATGTAAAGTACCTCAGATACATACATGTGTGCACATGCACACATGCACATGCACACACACGTATGGAAGACCTTTGTGGGGAAAATTATAAAGCTTCACTGAAAGATACTGAAGAAGACCTAAGTAAAAGGAGACACGTGTTCACAGATTGGGAGTAATGATGTCAATTCTCCCAAACCCCCAGATTCAATAAAATTTTAACAAAATCCTGGCAGATTTGTTTATTCATAAACTTGAAAAGCTGAATCTAAAATGTGTTAAGCACAAAAAGGCAAAACTGCCAGAATGCCCAGAAGAGAAACGTCCCGGTGCGGCACCTGCTTTGCATGTGGCC
>RJWJ010047123.1:0-11092 GCA_004363605.1 Indri indri
ATGTCGGGTAGGGAGGGAGGGGGAAGGGGGAGGGGCGAGGGGGAGGAGGGGAAGGATATATGCATACACAAAGGGTGCAATACGCACCCTCCGAGAGATGGACATGCTTGGGACTGGGACTTGGGGGGAAGGGGGGGCAAGGGCATCATACGTAACCTAAACACCTGTACCCCTATAAACAACAAACAATAAAAAAAAAAGACATGTTTTTAATTTTTCTTGTAACTATCTTTACTCTATATATTATTATGCCACTATTACTAGATTTAATCAGCTTTTAGGTGTCTTTGGAAACTTCACCACCACAACGAAAAATTGTGAAATCAAGATGTTTACATTATAAAACCTTCTGTCTACTTTTCCCTTGTACCACCCAATATTTGATAATTATATTATTTCTGCCTTATCACAGAATTTGTTCTGTAATTATATTTTTCCTAGATTTTAAAAGTTTATTTCAACATTTAAATGATTTTAGATTTAACCACAATCATTCCATTTATTATTAGATTGGCTGAAGTGCATCCTCCAGTAATTTCTTCAAGAAGGGATGGTAGAAATTATTTTGCCAGAATTCTTAAATGTTTGAAAATATCTGTTGCCTATAGAGCTAAACAAAAATTTACAATAGTACAAAATATTTGAGTCGTACTTTGTCTACTCGAAGGTTTCATGAGTTGCTTTACTTCATGCTGACATTGAAAATTGCCATCGAGAAGGTAAAAAAACCAATCAGACAAGTACTTGTTACGGTGAGTTGCTCTTTTATTTTACATAGTTTTGGTGGTTTGGATACCATAAAACTCTTTCTTTAGCTTTAAGTTCATGAAATTTATGAGAAAATGGTATTAGTATTAATGTCTGAGTCAATTTTAATTGGAATACAATGCCCACTGAATTGAACCAAGTATTCTTTCAGTTCAAGAATTTTTTTTCTTGATGCATGTCTTTAGGTGTAGTTTCCATTGTATTTGTTTATTCTCCTCTACGTGGACCCCAGATATATAATGGATATATTCTGGCACACTTCCACATCTATCTCCTTCTTGCTAATTATTTAAGTGGTATTTTACTTTTCTATTGCATTTAATTCAATATTCTGAAATCTGTCCTTCATTTAGATAGATTTGTTTTCAGTGATGCGGATGCTTCAACTGTTGCATCACTTATGTGGTTTGTTTTTGTTCCCACTTCTTTTGCTATATTATGTTTCTCCTTTGAGTTCCTGTATCTCTTTGTCTTGCACTCTTCATGTATGGAGGTCTTTTTTTTAACCAAATTATTTGATTCTGTAGGAAAATCTTTCATCGAAGTTTTTAATCTACTCCATGCTAAAATATTTTGGTAGTTTCCTTTGCTTTTAGCTTTTCATATCCTTTTATGACTTTTTTTCTTGTGCCATGTTCCTTTTATATAGTTGGATACTTTTTTTGTTTTGCTTTGTATTGTTTTTTGAAAAAAGGTCTTGCAATGTTGCCCAGGTTAGAGTGCAGTGGCATCATCATAGCTGACTGCAACCTCAAACTTCTGGGCTCAAGTGATCCTTCTGCCTCAGCCTCCTGAGTAGCTGGGACTAACGGCGTGCATCATCAAGCCTGACTTTTTTTTCTTTGATGGAGATGAAGTCTTGTTGTGTTGCCCAGGATGGTCTTAAACTCCTGGCTTCAAGTGATCCTCCCACTTTGGCCTCCCAAAGTGCTAGGAGTGCAAGCGTGAGCCATTGCGCCTAGTCCGTTGCATACCTTTGGATGTGCGAAGTTCTTCCTGGTCCCAGTTATTTACAGAATTTAATGTGGAAGGAGACCAGAAGAGTACTTTAGGTTGACATGAAGAGGAGGGTGATAAACTGTTTTATTGCAAAAATTGAAATATATATAATTTTATTTTCTTCAGTCCCAACTCCCTTGCAATTCCATGAGGGCAAAGAGGGACCAGGAAGGTTTCTTTAACCAGGCTAAGCTCTCAACCTTGACGTCTAACATAAGAGCTGGTTAATTTTCCACTGGATGGCACCAATCACTTTGGAAACCTACTACTGTGACAGATCTGCTTATGATTTGCAGTGGTTGGTGATCTTTCTCAGCCTTCCCTCTCAAAATGGTCCAATGTTTAATGTACTTGGCATCCTTTATAAATGTTTTAAAGTTTCAGATTATTGGTGCTAATATCACGTAAGATAAAATTCCCATTTCTATTTCTCATTTTCTTTGTTAAATGTGGGTAGAGATTTTGTTCCTCCTCCAGTTTAGAAGTCTCTATGGTTCCATTTTCTAAGAGTAGATCTTTTACTTTCTGTATGATTTTTTCTATAGTTACCCATCAATTCATATTTGCTATTAGTTTAGAGCCAATGTGGGTAATTTTCCCTTGAAAATTATCTATTTCATTTAGCCTTTAACATTTATTGGTGTAAATTTTAACAGCTCATTATTTTATATTTGTTTAGTACTTTATATCTGAAAGAGGTCCCTTTATTATTTCTGAAAATTTTGTAATATTCTGACTGATTCTGAAGATGTTAGTTATATTCCTGTATAAGTCTTCTGTTTGTTCTCTAAAATCTTGAGATTAATTTCTTTTCAAATTGATGACTTATGTTAATAAAGCATATTTTCCACAAAATTTTGGTGATTTTGTTTGCTAGCATCTCATATTTTTTTTTTTGATGATTTCCATTTGCTTGGCTGTGGATGTATGTTCTGACATCAGACCTGGCCTCAGGAAATTGTGGGAGCAAAATGCTGGTAGACCATGCCAGAAATTTCTCTCTGATTACGTCTGGCTTCAGTGATCCAGACACTCACCCTCTCCACTTTGCTCTGAGCACAAATGCAGCTGATGCTCAGGGAAGGAAAGAACTCTGTCCAGCTATTCCACATGCACTCATCCAAATAATCCTTTCTCTAGGGGTCTCCGCAACTGTTTGTATGTGTTGACTCTGTGCTTTAAGCATCCTTTGGTACGATTCCATATCTTCTGCACAATGCTATTCTGAATGTCTTTTGGGCTGTGGTTTAGATGAACATTTTTCCTGCTGTTTTTTTGTCCTATGAACTTCCAAAATTATATGAGTAATTGATAAAAAGGTATTCTAGTTTTTTAGCACTTTAGATTTATTATTTCATAAAATACATATGGCCATTTTAAAGGTAATTTGGGTTGGAGAGTGTTCATATGGTTTTTATTGGCCATTTTATCTAATATACTTGTTCAGCACTTTCTATGATTTCTGATTTGAAACCTGTTTTTTTCTCTGACCTGGGTTAAACATTTCTAAGATGGCAATGTAGTATCTGTGTGCATTTATCTCTTCTGGAAATTTGAGGGTTTGTTTGTGTTAGTGGTATTTTTTGCCAGGAAATTTTTCACTTGCAGAATGTTTCCTCTGTGTGTGTTAGAGCGATGAAGCCAATTCTTAAGGCCATAATGGTAGAAGAGATGGCTTAATTATGGCTGACACAATAAAATGCAATAATCCATGGTACAAAGTTCTGAATAATATCATTACATATTTTATTATCTAATAATAGTAATTGAATTTTTTTAATTTGCAGATTAGGTTATTTTGGGGGTTTTAAATATTTAGTAATACCTATGTTTTTCATCTATGTGGTGGTCATCACCACAAAATGCAAATATTGGGGTGCAAGCAGAACACAGATGAATCTATGTAAAAATATAGATATATGTACTCTAAGTGAAATGACTTTAATATTGTTTTTATATTTGCTTTTACTAAAAAAAATTGGGGATACGTTAAAGATAACATGAGACGTCATATTAAAACTTGGAGGTATCTCAATGTATTCAAACTATGCAATTATACTCAGAATACGCTTAAACAATCAATCTACAAAAATGACTCTAGCTGTAGTATGCATTTTATTATTTTATTCAGAGTAAAGTTGGAAAATTATGAAGTTTATATAGGCCTACAGAAATTGCCCCATATAAAATTTCTGGGAAGAGTCTTATAATTTTAATATCCCATCTTTATATTAATATTTTACGACTTTTTTACAGACTTACTAGGATTTACAATAGTGCTAAACTAGGGTAATAGAAAGCTGTATTTACCAAAAGGCCTCTGAGAAACTGAAGTTAGAGTAACAATTTATCACAGATCCTAGTATATCCTGAAAAATGTCTTTGTCACTGTTTTCTCCGAAGTTGCTTATTTATCTTTAAAAACAATAAATTGAATGAGATTTGCATTGCCTTGAGGTACTCACTGCCTGTGCTTGTTTTGTTTTTGAATTCAGTAATTCCTAAGAGGTAAGTGCTTTACCTCCTAATTGTGTGTCCTGAAAATAGATAGTTATAAACTAGTCTTCAAAAAGTAGAATAAACATTCCTAGAAGGTTATGACATATATCATTTCTTTGTCCCTCCATATCTTATCACTCTTCTTTGACATACTGTCTACCAGAGGAGGCTGACATGCCCAGAGCATATCATTGCCACCCACTGACCTCTAGCTTTGGGTGACCTTGGCCAATGGGAAGCCTTGGCAATTTATCTGAGGGAGTATATATCTGTGGGGTGGCCTGAGGCTGGCTGCATCACTACAGTGAAGGTCACATCTTTGCTTGAGGCAGTCCTTTCTCCATGACTTTCTCCTTCTGAGATCCAGGAACTGCTATCTCTCTTTACTGCTGACATAAGTGGTCTACAGCCTTACTAATGCATGTTGACACAGACTGTTTCAAGTATCACAATGGAAAGAACAATGTCACTAGCAAAGAAAAGGAGAGGGCAATAGTTTCAATAGTGGGGCTCAAATAGTGCAGCCAATATCATTTTTTGGCTCATAGACTCATAGCAAGAACTCATAGGCTCATAGTAAGAACTTATATTATTTTGTTGCAAGTGAAAGAAACTCATGTCAAATCGTCAGCAAAAATGGATTCGTTTTTATAATTGAAAAATCTAAGTGTAGATAACCAGATTATGACAGATGGGAGTTCGGACGTCATCATATGGACATTTATGCACATCCATTCATTCCTATTTTCCTCATGCCCTTCTCCTCAACCACTTTCTCTACTATTTCTTAACTCTACTTTTGTTTTAGAGGGTTTCATTCTCAGCAAGTTCTGTGCCCATCAAAGTTGAACTTAGATCTAAGCTTATAATATCTTGGTGTCTAGCAAGCCCAATGTAAACAAAGCTTTTCTTTTTCAAATATTACAGCAGACTCTGTACTTACCTTGATTGGAAATGCTTGGGCTATGTGATTATTTCTAAACATCAATCAGTGTGGCTAGAGCAATAAAATTTGTAAACAGCCCAGGCTTGTAGCAAACCAGTGCCTGTGATCACAAAAATAGGGTGTGGGGTTGCTCACCAAAATAACAGTTATTCAATCAATCAACTATTATTTACTAAGTGCCTACTAGGTATGGGAACTTTCCTAAGTGATAGGGATAGAGTCTTTAATAAAATCTCTGCCATAATGGAGCTTACCTTCTAGTAAGGATTATAAATGGTAAAAATAAACAAACTGGTAATATATAGTTACCTATCTGCTTTAAAGTAAATTCAAGAAGGTAAAGAGATAGAGTGTAGATCATTAGAAAAGGGTCTCTGATAAAATGACTTTGTAGCAGGACTTGAAGGAAAAGAGTGAGTGAGGTAAGTAGATATTTAGGGGAGAGTATTTCCAGGTAGGATGTTTCAAAAACAGCAATAGAGTATTATTTGGTACAGAGATTGAGGGAGGAAATTTCAATATAAAAGAGAGAAGGAGACCAGATTAATTTTTCTGAATGTGATAGGAAGCCACTGAGAAATTTATATTGAGGAAGTGACATTTATAATTACATTTTTAAAAAAATCACTCTGCTTTTATGTAGAGAATTAAACGTAAGAAGATAAGAATGGATGTTCAGAAGCAATTTTAGGAGACGGTTGCTTTGGTCCCAGTAAAAGATAACTGGGTTGAAGGAGGAGGTGAGAAGATCCTGGATCCAGGATAGGATATGTTCTGAAGATATAGATAACAGCACTTGCTTGTGGACTGGTGTGAAGTATAGGAAGAAGAATTAAAGATGTCTTCAACGTGGTTCCACCTGTATCCTAGTCAGCTTGGGCTGTTATAACAAATAGCATGGTTCTAGAGGTAGGGAAGTCCAACATCAAGGCACTTACAGATCTGGTGTCTGGTGAGGACACTCTTCCTGATTTGCAGATGTCATCGTCTTGTTGGATCCTCACCTTCTTTAAGGTTACTTCTCTTCTTCTTCTTCTTATAAGAACTCTAATCTTATCTTGGAGGCTCTACCCCATGACCTAGTCATCTCCCAAAGGCCCCGCCTCCCAATACTGTCACAATAGGACTTCAATATATGAATTAGGCAGGGGGTTAGGGGGACACAAACGAATAGCAATAGCCCATAGCAGACTGAATAATTGCATGGAGGTGGCTACTCATCATTAAAAAGGAGCAATTTTACGGTTCGTGAAATCAAGGGTTCTGTTTTGGACCTGTTATGATTTGAGAGGTAGAGCTATCTTTTAGACATCCAAGTGGAAATATCCATAATGCAGATGAAAATACACATCTGGAATTTATAGTAAATACAGAGTTGGTATGTATCCATCTGGAACAGAAGGTATAAAATTGGAAATCATAAACCTACATAACTGCACTGAGCATGGGGAGGGATGATTCATCAGAGGAATATCAAAGTGTTGGATAGTGGATGGACAAAAAGTTAAGCACAAACTCTCAGAGGCTATATATTTTTTTATTGTATTCTCCCATCTGGTACCAGTTTTTACTAAATGTGAAGATTATTAGTGTCATGTGCCTATGAATTTCCTTGCATTCCCCTGAAAGAATGCTGCTTTTTATTGCCAATAACAGAAAATCAAAATCTCGAACTGACTTAAATAAGGAAATTTGCTAGTTCCTATAACCAGAAATTAAGAGACTTGTGAGGTTTCAGAGTTAGTTCATCTAAGGGCTTACCAATACCATGAAGGTTGAAGATTATTTTATTTTATTATTTTGTATTTTATTTTATTTTACTTTTTTCATTCTGCTTAGTCAGCCAAAGGACTGGCTTCATTTAAGTTTGGTTCTCTTTTGGTAATGGGAAGGCTGCCAAGAGTAATTGGTCTACCTGTTTCTAGGCAGAGGAAAAGGAAAGGCTGATTTCCCATGATATTTCCCCAAAGAGAAAGAAAAAAGGATCTCTTAGAAGTCTCAGAAAGTACTTCCTTACATCTTGTTAGCCAGGATTTGGTTAACATGCTCATTCCTGAATCTGTGACTGTACCCAGGAGAATAGGATTTTTCTGCTGGAGGAAGATGGTTTGATCTGAAGGGTATCTTTAGATCAAAAGAAGCATATCTAATACAAGAAAAACTAAGGAGGAGATTGATCATTATTAGTATTTGGAGGTAAAATATGAATAGAATTAGCAGATTACTTAGAGTAGGTAGAAAATTCTAAATGGTCAGATACAAATGACAAGACAAAAGGAAAATATTTTCTTTTAACATTTTTTTTCAGTCTAATAGACTTACAAGACTCAATTAAACAAATATGCCTCTATATTTTGGTCTGGTTTACACTATCTAAATGTGAAAATAAGTAGTAATAGCATGACATTTGTTTACCTCCATCTGTTCTATTCCTTTGGCTGTGCCAGACTCTGACACTAAGTTCTGGGTTGAATATATCTTAATTAAACTGAAGTTTTTCAAAGGTGATTATATGGTAATCACTTCTATTCTGCTCCAATCATTACAAAAGATATCTTGGAGTAATTTTTTACTATTAAGGATTAGATAAAAGAGGGACAACACAAATGATATTTTATTCTCTGATAAATATGCTAGCTATAATCTTATCATTCTAACAATACACAGTTGTTGATGGGCAAGTTTTAGGGAAGAAAAATAAACTAACATTTAGCCATAGAAAGTCTCATTGTTATTGTGAACAAGTGAAAAATGAATAAACTATGCTCAATTTTTATCAAGGATACTCTATATATTGACTTTCCCATTACCTATAAAAATGTATGAATGTAATGAATAGATGCAGATTCAATTGAAAGTAATAGGACCAAATTCTGACAATGTTACAAAATGTCTTTGTGTTAAAATTTCGTTTTGAACCTAAAGCAAATGGTTCCCAATTACTCCAAATAACTGACGGACTCAAAAAACATGCAAACTCGTAATCATCTTTCCATTATCCAAAACTATTCTTTATAAAGTTTCTAAAAGTATGCCAATTTTTGATCACTCAAAAAATGGGGAAGGAAAAGAAAAATGTTAAGCTAACAAATTGTTACCTGCTCCTGTGCTCTCCAACTTTTAGAGCTGGATCATCATTTTTCAAAACAAACCAATCATCAGTACTTTTATTTTTTAGTCTAAGATTACATAGAAGAGAGGCTGTATATGTGGATATTATTGCAGGATTATACAGCACATAGCCATCTCATGCTACAAAATGTAAGACATGTAGAAGAAAGGGACTATAAACCTAAGACATAAACCCGTATGTCCACAGTGTTAAGAAGTTGAAAGATCCTCTTTGACTAATCTGCCTTCCATGTGTGTTAATTTCTACCAAACATTTCCTCTCATTTCCTCTTATTTTTCTTCATGTGTTGCCTTTTGTGTGTATTGCCTCAATTATACATGTGTCAAATTTGAACATAAACCAAGCTCTTTTACTGATTTATTCGAAAATTTCACTTAGTCTTAAGCATTTTGTGAGCTCAATAAGTTTACTGAAGTTTTTTTTTTTTTTTTTTGAGTGGATTGAATGGGGCTATAGCGTAGGTATTAAAGAGTGGCATCTCTTCTGGAAATCATGCACACCCTCTCGCTTTTTGTTGGTTCCACTTCAATTTCTCCTTTTTTCTCTTTTTTCCCTACAGAGAAACCTGAAGAATCAGCCGTTTATTTTCTTAGGCAATATGGTTCTTCTCACATAGACACCTGGCTGGATCTTGGTTTTTATTATAAGTAGGTTTGTCAAAGAATTTTTTTCTGAATAAACACTTAAAAGAATTATAAATCAAAAAGATTTTCCTAAATGCAGTGTTTTAAATATCAATAAATATCTTTGGTGTATTATAATTTAGCTAAAGGTTATCTCTGTTGAGATAGCAAATTTCAACCATGTGCCTTTTACGTACTGAGTCACTGATGTGCCACATGGGATGGTCCAAAATAGAAGAATGACCCACTCCACTCCATGATGAAAATTTTGGTTCTTCTTGCTTAGTCCATGCCTTGCTCTGCACATTGAATTCCAGTTATGCTAACTTGGCTTTTAGACTTTCATTTTGTGTCCAGCCATTCAATTTTCCCTTAGCATGGTGTATCTCTTAGCATTCCTTTCAGACAGGACTTTTCCCTGTATTTGCTTTTATTCACTCCAAGTCATTATGCCATCAAACACAATGGGAAGGGAACTTAGGAGAGAGTGATCTAATCCAATTAAAAAAAAATTGTCTGTTGCTAAGAAAATAGATGAAACAGGAGGCTGTTAAGCTCCCAGGAGTATTAGAGACAGACATCTTGTTTAAACAGTCTAATTAGAAACTATCTAATTCAAGAAATCACTTATTTTTATTAACCTATGCAAACTTACAAAATTTCAGTCTTAACTATTGTGTTAATATGGTCATTATACTCAAAGGTCTTTGTCATTTTACCTGTAATTCACATAATGTAGTCTTTGAACCACTGGTAGGCTACACAGATTTTTCATGTTATTCATGGGCCAAATATATATGTGTGTGTGTGTGTGTGTGTGTGTGTGTGTGTATGTCTGTATATAATATTTGTGTTTATAATGTAGCTTCTCTACTTCTTTGGTATTAAGAAGCAATTTGCCTATTTTTCATAGTCATATATAACCTCCTCACTAGTATCTATCTGAAATCAGTGTCTTTCGTCTTATCCATTCTACTGATGATTTTCAAACATTGGCATGGTGGAGATAATGAAATGTTTTGTTCATTGGCCTGTGGATCACTGGAAAGGAAACTGAATAGTCTATCATTAGGCATGATATCTTAGTTAACCATTCATTTATAAATGAACAAATGAATTCATTTACAAATGCCAAATGAACAAAACAGCTTGAAATCCCTGGCCCTGTGGAGCTTACATTCTAGTGCAAAACACAATTAAATGAGTCAATTTTACAGTGTCTTTGAAGTTGATTAGTGCTATGGGAAAAAAGAAGTGTAGCAAAAGTCCGAAGGGATGTGTGTGCAAATTTAAATACAGTTTGGCTTCTTAGAGAGGTTGTATTTGAGGAAATACTTGAAGGAGTTGAGGGAATTAGTCAGGAAAGAGTATTCTAGTACTCCACTAAGACTTCACATAAACAGTAAGGAATCCAGTTTGTCTGAAGTGAGTGAACATGAAGGCATAAAAGTCAGAAGGACAGCAAAGGAATCAGATCATATATTGCCTTTTAGGTTATGTAAACATCTTTGACTTTTACTCTGATAGCATTGCAGAAACTTTGTAGTACATTGAGCAGAGGATCAAATGATCTTACCTACTGTCCTTGATGAGATAGAAGCACTGGTTGTGTGTGGGCAGAAGATGAACAGTAAAGAATCAGGGGGATCCTCTAGGATGCTATTGGGAAAAATCCAGTCCAGAGAGTATGATGACTTAGATCACAGTGGTAGTGATGGAGATGTTTTGCAGTGGTCTGATCCTGTACAAATTTAAGGGGACAGCCCATAGAAATTCCTGAGCATTGTTTGTCACAACCCTATTGGTTGCAAATAACAGAAACTTAACAAATAAACACTAATAAATACTGGTGGAATTCAAAAGTATCACATGTAACCTAAGAGTAGGACATTTAGCTCCTTATTAATAACTACGTCAAAGATATTAAGAACTCAGTAAACGACTCTTTTTCTCTGGGGTTGCATGATGGCTATTTTTGTTTCTTTGTATACATCTGATTCATGCTTCATCTTTCTTTGCAGTTTGTTTTTCTCTCACTTTTCATGTTCTTGTGGACAGTGGCCACCCTAGCCTCCTGTTTGTCCTTGCATCTCAAGTGTCAAGGCCAATTGACTTTTGTACACA